>JAARMF010005299.1:0-12166 GCA_022844705.1 Toxascaris leonina
AATCAAGTGATCAAGTGATAATGGTTGTTTAAAGTTTTGCTTGCATTTTTTGAAAGATGATATAATTTATTAACTGTCATTCATATAGAAGACATATAAGCTGATCTTATTGGGGATTATTCGTCTCTCTACAGCTGAAATAATATTCAATGTAAGCGATATACTATAGCAAATCATATATGGAAAAAGTTTTTATATTGAACTTCATGCATAATTGTTCGTTTTTCTATTACTTCAGCATTTATTTTTTGTGGTAATAAACGATCGTAGTCGCAATATACTCTGCGGACAGTTGATTATATTGGATGGAGCTGTTTTCATTCCACAGTTGTGGAAGTCGAGCTGAAATCACTTTTTTTTGGGGCAAAAACCAAATCATGCAGCTTCATTTCAGAGTTGCATATCTGGAAGAATTTCTTGCTCACGCAAAAAAAAAGCCGTCCGTAGTCTTCTGAAGGCTGTTGAAAACTTCACCTTAGTGGTCGCCCTAAAAAAAATAGCGCGTCAGCTCAATGTGGAGATACACTCGCAATGAGTCTTCCAAGAAAAATTGGTGCAAACGCTTGAAAAACTCGAGCTGGAGAAAAAAAGCAGTTCAACTTTGTCATACTCAAATTCGCTTGAGAGCCTATGGAAGACGCAAAAACGACGAGTGATATTGGCGTGAGAGTTGAAGGATCCGAAGGAAATAGCATCCCAGAAGCAGCCATTGACCAAGTATTTTTTCACGGCTCCACTGTCAAAAGAGCACCACAAGATAATATCTGAGATTATAGCACGTTGCATCTAGGCCGATGCAAGTTCAAACGAGATGAAAACTAAGCGCCGGCGATTGTTCATGCTATTATTCATGAAACGTTATCAGTTGCCATAAAAACGACCCTACATTTCATCCTACAAATTTTGATCGTGTGTGCAGTCATTAAGATCGAGCCCACCTGCTGCGCTTTTCGGGCTTCCTCGCATGCTCCGTGTTATCGTCAGGGAAAGCGTTTTGCAGAAACGCCTTACAGAAATTCTGTGGAAAAGCCGTGATGGAATGTATTGCCCAACGCTCAAATGAGTTGTTCAAATGATCTTGTAATCGTACACTGCGTTATATATATATATAATTATGTAACACCTAGGTTCAATCACCGAATTTTGAGACATCGAAACAGGCGAACACGTGGGGAGAGTGAGCTAACGAACAAGAAGCTGAAGTCGGTGGTCTGGTGAGCAATTGTTACCAGCTGACAAAAGAAGATCGGCGTCACATCAACACGACCAAACCATTCATTAATTTTCTTCGCACAGAAAAAAAAATATGTGAATAAACTACTCGCATTCATGACAGGGGAGATTCGAGTAACAAAAGTCATAGGAAATAGAAAAATTTCTGCGTGCCCCTGCAGTCGAAAATTCCGACTCTCTAAGCTATGCTCAAAAGACGCTTAAATTACAAGCACGATAATTCCAGCCATGAATAAAATAAGCCCTCTAGCAAGTTGTTGCCACTACATAAAAGGATTTTGAGAACTAATTACGAAGAGTGGAAATGAAATGCACGTTGCAGTGATAGTGCTACATAATGAATATACGGGAAGGGCCATGAGGCATAATGATCGCTCTTCATCAGTGTAGTAGGAACAACTTGCTAGAGAGCTTGTTTTATCTATGTTGGAAATTATCGTGTTGGCAATTTAAGCGTCTTTAGCGTGCAGAGTCTAGCAGGTCTAGTGACCTTTTAACTGAATGACGCTGATCTTACGGAGAAGAAGCAACCGAGCGAATGCAGAAGAATGCGCGTAACCAGTGAAAATTTATACACTCAGTGAATAATAGCAGCTAGTTTCACTTTCTGAATAAGAGATCTTTAATCAGCGAAGTGCTTATTTAAAAATTTGTTCAACATTCAAACCTCTTCGTGGCAACTATTCAAATAAGATTGCTCTAACCAGTTCTCGAACTATAAAAATGAAACTCATAGATGATTAAAAGTGAA
Source organism: Toxascaris leonina (assembly GCA_022844705.1). NCBI lineage: Eukaryota > Metazoa > Nematoda > Chromadorea > Rhabditida > Ascarididae > Toxascaris > Toxascaris leonina. The sequence continues at coordinate 1,985 of JAARMF010005299.1, forward strand.
GTTGTTGGATTATAGCGATTCAATAATAAAATAAGCCTTGCAATAAAACTGCTTTACACTAAACGTCATGAAACTCCAGTATTACTCGACCACAAAAAAAAATTGGGAAATCTCAACGAATTTTCAAAGTTAACAATCATATAATGAATAATCGATCATCTTAGCATCAATTTTCATAGGCAAAATTAATGCTAATGATGAAAGCTTACTGCTATGCATCTCTCATTCAAGAACCTAAGAAACTAACAGGAAATAGCAATAAAACTATTGCGAGCAATCGATGTTTACATCTTACATATCCCACGTAAAATTCGTCTATGTAACAGCAGCGTCATATCATGAACTACAGCCTTCAGCGATTACATTCTGATATGTGAACGAATGAACAGAAATTACCACTTTCAAAAAACCTCAGTTTCATTCAGATTCTCAAAGAACCGGAATTAATCACATTTTTTTGAAATTTGAAAGCCGAATTCCACCAAATAAAGTGAGATAGGCTTCGGCGCAAGATTCTACATCACATTGTAAACGAAGCGAACGCAACATGCAACGATGAGGTTAAGATTGAAGTTCTCAGTGAGTTTTTATTATCTTCAGAAGGTAAAGCGATGGGAATATATCTTCTCTGTGATAGAAAATATGATGGATTGGGATAATCGCATTTTGAAAGAAGTCGGGTAAACCTCAAGAACAACAACCTGGAAGGACATAAAATGATCAAAATTTTCGGCAGAAGTATACTAAAAAATATGAAAAATTGTGAATGGATGAACGATTCAAATGTCGGGTGAAAACGCTCACGCAGACATTGCAAACTCATGCAGTTCAAGGTCGAAAGTGCCAAATGTGCAAAATTTCGGCAAAAAAGTTGGATGATGATGTTGGACGGTGTCTCGAACGATCTCAGTAGATTCCAATTTTTGCAACAAAGTACTTTCAGAAAAAAAAAGAGTAGAAAGCCCAAGATTTCGCTGATATGCCAATGGAACACACTGGTGCGAGCGATAGCGATGTGAATGGCGTAGATGAGCGCCAAGACGAGGGCTTGCAGGATGACGAAACAAACTGCCGTACATTTCGAAATTGGCAAATTGAGGATTAAAGAACAAGATCAAGAGATACCGCTAACAGTCTTGATTGAAACAAGAGCCTTAAAAAGAAGAACGGTACAAAAATATTCCCACTTTTAAGAAGAATATGGTTGTCCCGTCGATAATAAGAGGAGAAAGAATGGGTATTGACGTTGTCACATTAAAGAACGTTGAAATGGATTGACATTCAGGATGCAAATGTGAAGCTTTAACTAGCGGTATGATGAACGATCGTTGAACAGCTTACGCGGAAAACATAAATCTTAACGAAGAACGCGATGAGAAAACTCCGAAGAAGCATTCAAGAACAAAAATTTCCATTCGCTGGTTACTAATTGTGCATCTAGCAAAAATCGTATTGTCGGTTGTTATGCAAATAAGCGTGATCTTCGAGCTCAACCAAGACGTCATACGATACTTGACTACTCACAGCCGCCGAATTTCTTTCGCCCACCAATATTTGATACAATCATCATCTTATCCAATTAAGCTGAGGTAATATTAATAACACAGTAAGGAATATGTTCGATCTACCTCAGACTGTTGATTCCGCAAAATTCCTCACTTCAGTTAGTGTTAGTTTGCTGAGTTTGCTCAACTTGTGCTGCTCGAAGATATCAGCTATATGGCTAAACCTCTGTTGGCTGCGAATAATTGCAAGAGAGTGACTTGACTGATAGTTTGCCGAAGAAGCCTTGGGCTCTTCTCTCCTCCAGCAATCATTATGGATAAAAGCATACCTATTTTCGAGATTACAAGGCTAATAGTTCATATTTGCGTTTTCTCTTTTCTGATGGAGCATCTAATTATTCGGATAGGGTAAAGAGTGGTGGAACATCATCTTCAAAGAGAGCGGAAATGTTGTTAAAACTCCAAATAAACGTTCCATTACCGATTTGTCGCTCGTGTTACGATATTTTCGATAATGGGCTTCGTAAGGCGTTTCAGTATGGACTTTTCTCAGCTTCATAGTTCTTTTTCATATCTCCTCTGCATTGCTCAAAACCGTACAATTGCATTTGCAAATATTTGAGGCAATGTACTATCAAGTGTCATTGTCCTGTCCTATTTCTATTCGTATATTAGACTCATTTGCCAGAAATTGCGTAATACTTTTTTTTATCTTAGAAAAATCGCCCAACAAAAGAATCCATAGTTTCGTCATTTCACAGTTTTTGTTGGCTTTTTGTTTTCTAAGATTTGTGCTCCAACGTGCTCTCCGAGGAAAGCTCCTCATCTTCTTTTCGGCTATAGACCGGTCAATACGCCATTTGTCCATGCAACCATCTCGCTTTTTGTTTCACTTGATCGCATTCAAGGCTAATAATTCCGCGAATGTTATTTACTTACTATTGTTATTTGCAATAAAGTTGCACAAACTGTGTTAATCAAGCGACGTTTCACTCTGTCATACTGGCGACCGTTTTTTTAAGAAATTCGGTTGCAGCCGTTTTTTCCTCTAGCTCTAACCGAAATTTTTTATCGACTGCGTTCGCCTGATAAGCGAACAACATTTCTCGAAAGGAAGCAACAATCGGTTGCAATTGCTGCATTGAGCCAACGAGAATTCGTCAGTAACAAAATATCCCATATGGTGTCATTACTTCGCATTAAAATTGATATTTCTTCCTCCCGCCTAATCACTAATTTCCTTCTCAAGAAATTCTCTCAACAAGCGCAGTGATCATCTTAAAAACAAGAGAAATTTTCCAATTACGCTCTCCTCTTCAAATGACTTTTTCTGTTGCACAAAAAATCCTCCTTGAAGCTAAAGTTGTAAGCATCAATATTTCAAACTAATAGTGAAGAGAGAATACGCAGCAACAATTTGAGCAACATCATGGTTCTGCTGCTCGAAAAATCACAGTAACTCTCAGCATAACGTTCCATTTCACGTATATCTTTCCCAAAGAGTGTTATATATTCTCTTTTTTTTGCCTCAATCTCACATAAGAAATGAGAAAAGACAGCAAAAACTACGCAAAAATTTCTTTTGGAAGATGCTGAGAGCACAAAAATTCTAAGAAATGAGCACAAAAGGGAAAGATTTAAGTTTGTATGTGTGGAAAGGGCATTTACATTGAAGCCAAATATTCATTATGACTCTAACCTGTGTAAAGCTAATTTTGCATGAAACTGTTTTCACTTGTGATCGCACTATCCATAGCAATGGAATGTAGACAATCACGCTAATAGCAGACGCAATACTACTCGAATATTTCGAATATTGATAGAAAATTGGTGATACAAATTCACGTGTCATACACATCATCGATAGAGTACCCGAGAGTTTAAGTGGATAAATCCATGCGATTATCGATGAAAACAGCGATATAGTATAGGGCTGTAAATCTCATTTCAATAGCGCATTTAATTCCTTGAAGAATATTTCAGATTAATTTCAGGTTATTTTTCGGTTATCAATAAACACAATCCAATCCATTTAGCGAAAAATTTAGCCATTCGCTTTCTACCAAGATCGTCGTTCGGATTTGGCACACGAAAAATTGCCTGATGCTCATTTATAAACGATTAGTAGCGAGTTGATGGCGAAATATAGTGATGACGCAACAACACTTACATAATAATGTTAAAAAGGTTGATTGGTATATGAGAATATGAGATTTAATGCAGCTAAAATGAATAATTTCTTCTCTTTTTAGTATTTGTTTGCACGCCGTTGAACTCGTATTATTTCCTTTAACCAGTTCAAAGTATCTAAACAATGCGAGTTAGGTTGATTTAGTGTAACGGCAATATAAATAAGGTGCTATGATCAATGAGCTGAAAAAAAAAAAAAAACGTAGAGAACAACTGAGCAAATTAAGATGTCGAAACGTCAAAATGGAAAGCATAAACAGTTTATTAGATAGCATATCTAAAAATAGCTGTGTAAAGTTAATAGGGCAAAAATGAACCAACCACTCCAATCATCAAGCGAATATAAATGATTCCTAGTTGAAGATAGCGAAGTGGTAAGAGAACCGAAATGAGCCTATCAAATGATAATGTAAGCAACATGAGAGCGGTTGCCGTATCCGACCATCGCCACATCCACGATTGCGGTAGCATCATGCATTCTAGTGGTGTGAAGTGATGGTTTTTGAGACCAGCAACTACTACCACTGTCCTATATGAACCACCAAGAAAAGTTGCTAACGCTGAAAATGCCAAATAATTACAACAAAATGAAAATGTGCGGGGAAAAAAAAGAAGGCAAGAAATCTGACAATGCAGGGAATCGAGCATGAGAAAGGAACGATGCACGATGAAATTTAATTCCCTTTAAGTAGCATCTTTATAATATTATACTTGAACCATATTCACCATTAAGTTCGTATCTCATATAGCATTAATAACATTTATGAGTACATGAGGCAAGAATTATGCCTAAAGGAAGTGCGAAGAACGACAATGGATACCTATTTCGGGAAGCAGGAAGAGGGGAAATGATAGTAATTAGTAGTGGAAATCCATTTATTAGAGGATAGACGCAAAATTTCCTCATCTTCAATGATAATGAATTACGAGAAAAATCATTAGGTAATTGGATGGCAATTAAGAATTGTTTAGAAATAATATTAATCCGTTTTTTCCTTCAATCATAGTGATAATTTTCAGCAGTTCAAAAAATATGTAACTGATACTACGGAAAAATCTATTAGAGAGAAATGAATCACACATAATGAGACTCTAAATTTTTTTATTTCTCTCATACGCCCCCTCATTTCAATGATGCCTTGAAAAGTAAAGCACTGAGATCTCTAGATCGAAATTCTAAGCATTACCTTCAACAAAATCGGCAATCGCAAGTGCATTTATAAGTTGAAATTCGCGTCGATTCCGCAAATCGTTATGACTAGTGATAGCGATGATAACAATTAAATTACATGTTAGAGAGCCAAAACCGAACACAAGAAACGAAACTAACTGAAATTACTTCGCAATTCCACAATCGTTGTAATAGCCACAATCAATTGATCAATTAAAAAAATCTCTATGTTCACCTCTGAATCATAATAAAAATAAGTTCAGAAAGCATTTTACGAAGGGTTTCTAAGATCTCCCTGAAAAAGTTGCATAATTTAATGCAAAATTTACGTAGGTATGGCTATAGTTAGTTCAAAATCAAAATAGGCCTAATTCACAAGCCATGCTTTCCAAGATCGTACACTTACAGGTGAGATGCGATAGCCACAGTGCCAAAAAAAATAAACGTAGGAGAGGAGATAATAAAGATGTGATTTTTAAAAGCACTCGAATATAAATTATAATATATATCAGTACCTAATAGGGATATCAGACATAAGGGGTGAAATGAGAGAATTTCTCTTGCTGGTGAAGTTGAAAGGAATTGGAGGATTTCCTTTCCTCCTAGTCTCTGATTTTGTAAGAAAAGCAGTACCATAACGCTGTTATAAGACAAGAGGCAAGTTTTGAATGGACCTTATGAAAACATATATGGTATAGCTCGATAGATCTTACCGAAGATTTGACTTCATCTAAGTTCAGTTGACCGTTTTCGACTAAACGATGAATTTTTCAGTTTTTCGAGCATTTTTAGTGATCTCCTTTCGAGATTTTCAGAAATCATCACGGGGTGTGGGGAGGGGAGGAGAGAGAGAGAGAACCCCACATATAGACCCAGTATAGTCTCTTCGACAACATTCATGTTTCTTATTTCATTGACATGTTAAGGCCGGCGAAAGTTATAAATTAAAATATATTCAATCTATGTAATGGACAATGGGCACTAGACATAGTTTTTTTTGCAGATATATCGGTGATGCCTAATATATAAATGCCGAGGAGAATGTAGATTTTGATTTTATAGTCACTACTCAAGATGCACAAATGCTACGGCAAGAGATATTTAATAGAACCTCGTTTATCGCTTTTATAAATTCTGTAGCGAGTGAATCGTTTCAAGAAAATAATATCGTTCAATATCCATTTTGTGTCTCCTAAGAATCGCTTTAAGGGGGGTGGGGGGGGGGGTNGGGGGTTGTAGGGGGGGGGGGAGGAGGGACGTGGTGAGGAAGGGAGGTCGTATTTGAAAGAAATGCACTAGCGAAACCGACCTTGACAATTTCGCTGACGTCGTCAAAATTACAATCACGAATAGCCATTAAACTCTATCCATTCATTCCGATTATGTTGCATATGCTACAATAACATTCCTTGAAAGCATTTTTCAGAATAATAACTCGTGTTTGTAAGCGAACTCACAATGAAAAACGAGGAATCATCAGGAATAAATACCTTACTTATATACGCCTTACGGATTTCAGCAAGATTTTTATTTCGCCTTCAAATTTATTGCCCATCTCTTAATGCTCTATGAAAAGTTATTCTTTGTCGTATATAATCAGCCTACTTGCAGGCTGATTATCTCAACTTTGCCTTAATAAACGAGTGAAACATTACGCATTTGCGTATCGAACATAGTGGAATTTCTTTAGAAGATCGTAGTGCAAAAGTGATTCAAGCCAGAAATAAACACTTCGACGCTTAAACGTCAACATTAACTACAAATGCAAACATATTATGTTTGAATTTATCGGTGATTTTGTGTTTGTACTTCGAAATGTCGTTTAAAAGGTGTAAGCAAAAAAGTAGGCGATTTGAGCGTTGCTATGCAACGTTAAAATATCACAGATATAGCGATAAATAAAAAGAATAATTCCATTATAGGCTCCAATTAATATTTGAAGCAATAATTCAAGCATGAGAATAAACCACAATAGAAAATGCAATATGCTTCTACGTTCATCTCAGCTATTCTCTCTATTCCTTATAAGCATAAGCTAAAAGAAAAAAAATGAGAGCTAACTTGATGAAGTATTTATTTATTGTAATCTCTATGTCGAGAATTTCGCAACGAAATTCGCTAAGTGCTTTTCGTTTAGATGACCTTTATTGCAGAATGTCCAAATAAATAGCTCATAAATGAGTCACATTGCATCAAATGCAATGTGCCACAGCTTCAAGATAGAAGTAAAGAACATCCTCCTAGGCCACGTTAAGGTCTTTATTTGTGCATAAAACATCGCTATGCTATCGAGAAAAAAAAAACAAAGAACTTAGCGAAAACAGCAATGAATAGATTGATGGCTAGAATAATTACAAGGATTTCAACGATGAACATCTACTATTTTGTGTATTGTTCTTTCGAAGGTTGATGACAAGTCATTTCATGATGCAGCAGGAGAATAAAAATGGCTCGGTCACCCATACCAACCATATGCTGATTGGCATTATGAGACTCTTCGACCTAGTCTCTCAAAAAGGAACTCATTCGCTAATGACAAGTTTATGCAAACTATTTAAAATGCTGATCACACGCAATATGGCAAGACTGCAATCATATGTATCGCTATGCGTTTACGTAACAATACAATTGATTAGCTAGTGTTTTTTTTTTAAATTTTCTTTCACAAAGGCTATTAAGTGGGAGTAAAGACGAAGGTAAGAAGAGAGGGAAAGGCGACGAGTGATAGAGTGAGTGTTTTTGTAAGAACTTAAGTGAAAAACGATGAAGTAGTTATCACGCAACGACGTTAAGAAATAAAAAATGAAATGAAAAATTACACGATGAAGAGGTAAAAAAGTATCGAAGTATAGACGCTCATGAAACGCGATCGGATAATACATTAAAGAAAAACATATTTAAGTACACCGTAGGTATCGCGTGGGTGGATTGAAATTTCAAACACCGGAAATTAACATTGAAACTCAAAAAGTTCAAATTCTTGCCTCAGATTAACTTCACGAAATCGAAAAAATTCAAATAAACTAACATAAGTCCCGATTTATAAATGTCTCTGAAAATTCGGCAAACTTGTACTTCAATATGCAATAGCGGTTTAGCATCTAATTCAAAGATTTATTTTGCATGCTTCAATAGTGAATATCTTCCTACACCTAATACCTATGTGGAATTTATTTTTTTTAGCTTTTTTTTTTTTTTTAGCTTCTTCGAGCATTCTTTGAAATATCTTTGCATAAATGACTTCAAGAAATAAGTGCCTATGAATTTCAATGAACGTTCCCTCACTATGACTATATTTCTTGATCGAACTACTTAGAAGAGAAAAAAATATTGCTATAGCTATCGATAATTTCTCAACTCCGGCACGGATAATCGTTGTTGATTTCTCATTTTGAAAATTATTCCTTTCATGAAAATTCCATTCGCCAATCTACATCATATATTTATTGTAATTCAATTCTAAATATGATTTAATGTGTAATAATGTTCTCATTGAATCATGTTTCCAAACATGGTGATAATTTATTTCCGCTCTAGCGCAATATTTTTATGATAATGAGTATCACGTCAGTACTAGTTACATATGTTATCAAAGATGTATATATCGCGATTTCGGCCATGTTGANATATTTCTATATTAATTGGCATAATGTGTTGGTGTTGATTTTATTCAAGTGTATATAAAATTTCTGTTCATTTCATTAATATAGAGTTAAATTTTGATTTCGCTCTTAAGGCTCAATATTTCTTTTCTCATAATAATTTCCTATTCGCAGCACTGATTTTGCTTTTTCTTTGCACATTATAATTAATAGCAGTTGAAATTGAAACGGAAATAGTGCGTCCATTATCTCAACTTGCAGCAGTTGATCGACTTTTGAAGGAAACAAATTGATTAGGAATAATTTTTTGCTTTCCCTCCCCTCCCCCCCCCCCTCCCCTCCTTCTATTCGTTAGGTGGACTTATTCATCAATTTCTACCTTAGAGTCATACATTAGTAAACTTGTTGAATAATATATTTTTATTGTTGATATACGGCGTATATATAACATATACTCAAATGAGTATAGTTTGATAAGTTGAGGCGATAAATTGCCAACTTGAGAATACGCAACAAAACAACAACANGGAGAATACGCAATAAAACAACAACAACAACAACAACAACAATCAATGAAGGAAATATCAGAACAACCAATAGTCGTATCTATGGATTTAAATATTCGAATAAGCAAAACATCGCAGAAGTGAATGAAGATTATTCTGCAAGCTTCGATTTCGCTATACGAAGACAACCGCTCAAACAATCGACTAACGATCGAATACGATTGAATGAAAATGCGCTAACAAGAATGATCCTCTCGAAATGTCAAGGGATCACTAAGACAACATACTCATATGCTCTTGCACAATTCATGTCGTGTGAAGATCACTAAGAATTCAACAGAGAAGAATTTCGATGTTTTTTATAGCACAAATATGCTTTAATGAGTGTCAAGATTCTATCGTTTCATCACTTTAGGCTTCATAATCAAATATGCCTCATTGCATATTTCAAACATTTATTTAGAAGTTTTATTTCCGCTATCCATAAAAATATTCTTGTGGTAGTGTAATTAGAGTATAGATACTGGAAAGCGCCTAGTGAAAAACTTCCACGTGACTATGCATATATAAATGAGGATTCCTATACGCCTATCTTTCAGGTAATTCCAACTTGGTAGCGTTTAAAATTGGCGAGAGGCATAAAATTTGGTGAGCACTTAATGTAGATACAATATTTTCAATTTGATTTCGAAATATCTGGAGAAATTATCGGTAATTAAATATGCTTAAAAATATGCATGTATTTTAGCTGTAACTTCCGTCGTCGATGTGATCGCAATAGTTCACGAGAACTGTTTAGAGGAGTTGGCGCATTACACGATTAATCGTACTATGCTCATAAGCCGTTCATTCGACTATCCACAATTGTAGCTCACCAATAAATAATGAATTATGAGGAATAACACGAGAAAATTTTAATCGATCGTGTGAAAACTTACAAAACGGATTTGTTAAATATTTACATCCTTTAATCAAATATTTATTCTACTGTGAGTGACAGATGCAAATTGGGCGCAATCGATTGGAATAAATGAACACGATTGGATTTAAAATGTAGGGAACTCATTTTGAAGCTGATGGATTATAATGAAAGTTGGTGTTGAAGGTCATTATCACGTTTGAAGCTGGTATTGAAGATCGTTCTTGCTAAGCAAGTTGATATTGAAGGTCAATCTTACCTTGGAAGTTGGTGTTGGAGGTCATTCATA
>JAARMF010005300.1:0-12164 GCA_022844705.1 Toxascaris leonina
TTTTTTCAAGGAACATTGCTTCTTCTGTAGTCATGGTAATATAGAGACTGACCTATTCTTCGTTCACTTCGTTTCGTAGTTTCTACTATAGCCGATCATTCTGCAAGCTATTGCATAGTGTGCCGAGACAGAAGAACAACAACGTGGATGATTGTAGTCATGAAGAATTTGTAGGTTGTCGTTTTAAAGCACGTTATCGAATGAGAGCGTTGGCAAGAGGTCAGGACAAAGCAAACTCGAAAAGCATTCCGTCCTCAAGTGTCTCTTTCTCTTCGTTTTCCGAAATTCCATCTGAATCACAGGAAACGTCAGAATTGTACTTCGCCTTCTAGTACTATTTTAAGCGTTTTAAAGTAATGCTTCTCCTCCCCTTCGCAATGCCTCCTCCTAAAATTTAGTCTAATCCTGCAACACGACTACATCTCAGGGTTTATTTGGTTGTTTCTTTAATGGGTTTCGACGTTGACGATCAAAATAAGCTGCATTTCCATCTAACAAAATAATAGCAACCTCGACTATTATGCCATGCGAGCGTTTTTCCCAGTTTATGTTTCATGCGAATGAAAACGTTTCAGGAAGATTACTCAAGACTGCATATTGGACGCAAGCGCATGTGATACGAGGGCTGTATGTGATGTTGCAAGTCGTCGTTGCAGGTGTCTTAAAGGCTACGTTGGCGACGGTCTCACTTGCTTCCCCGACGTACTTGTCAGTATTTTGTCATCGATTCTTTAGCTTGCAAAATCCGCTGCATTTTAGTGAGTATAATGGGCGTGTTTTCGGAATTAGTGCAGTTTGCATTTAATTATTTTATGATGAGATATTCTTTAAAGACTAAATCAATAGTGCTGCACTTTTCACAATAGAGTTCAGGCATTGCGCTTCACGATTCTAGCCACTCTATGAATCTATAGTGCTGATGAGATTCTTTTCAGGATTGCGTATTGCGACCGAATCTCTGCAGTGACTTCGCATCGTGCATTGGTCGTCGTTGCGTATGTAATGAAGGATATACGGGTAAACTCTTTAAATCTGAAAAACGTTTCAATTATTTTGCATTGGCTGCGTCCGAATTCAACGAATAAGACATTCTGGATCTCTGACTGCTTTTGTGAATCTAGGAAAGACTCAGGATATTTTGGGAAGTGGATGCATCGAGCCTCGGGGATGGATGCTACAGGGTGCTGAACTCGCGAGCGGCCAGATGTTTGCGGCGAAAACGGCGAAATGGTCCCATCATGTGATGCAGGCAAAATGATCCCACCCTTTAGTGCACGCGGTCTCCCATCTTCGAACAATCTTTGTGGATGTTAAATGCATCCTCCGCTTCGATATTTTTGATCTTCTAGGTGATGGCTCGTCATGTGTCTCATTGCAACCGGTCACCGATTGCTCGAAGTGCGATGTTCGAGCTGAATGTGTCGACAATATTTGCAAATGTCGTAAGGTAAATTTTTTAAATGACATCAGTAAAGCTAACAAGTCCAATCATAAGTAAGTATTGGTTTCAAAAAGTTGTTTAAGGAGCGTTTCAAAAGTGCAACAATGCAGTGAGTTGCTAGTCACATTATTTTTTATTTCGGAGCAATCTGCAATCCTCTTCACCTTCCTCTCTGTGTGCCTCAGAAAGACAAAAATTCCGTACGATGTTAAATCCCTCAGGTGAGTAATATACTGTTGAGTTGCCTACTTTGGTTTTTGTTGCCTTTGGGTTTCTTCTAAAATGCTGCCTCTCAAACTAGGTCATCCCTTTTTAGTTTTGCCCATCAGCATTGTTCACTGGTCGGTAGATCGCCAATTTTTCTGGTCATCAACTACATCCGCCGTTTGCTGGTGGAATCGATTGTTGGACGAAAGTGAGCAAAAGAACGAACCGGTTTAGCCAAGGGGATGCCTAGATTTCGACGACATGTTCATGCAACGTGCGTGCTCTTTTGTAATTTCTTGGCACCCCAGTTCCGGTACTAGTGATTTGCAGAGCTATTTCGGCAATGGTGGGACGTGTATTGCTGATCCGGCGGACTGCGTGCATTACCCAGGTTTATGTCATCGTAACGCCCTCTGTAATGATGAGACTCGACGATGTCAATGCCTTAAAGGTGCGTTCATTTCGCACTTTTATCCCCATTTGTACCAATTACTCTTCATACATTAAACCTATATAAATTTTTGAAGGCAGTTCGTCATGAAATGCTCAAATCGGAACCTCGATCTTTCTTACGACGCATTTAGAATCTGTTGGAAGGCTTTTTCATGAGATGAAACATACCTACAACAGAAAAAAATCAACAGCAACTACCGTAGTAAAAATTGACAAGAATTTGACATTGACATTGACAAGAAGCGTATGCTCCACCTTAATGCATTTGTAATTCCGCGATTAGTCTCAGCAGAGGGACATAAGACAAATTTCTGCATCCTTATTCTGCAAAATCAAGCGAGCAACTCTGGTCGAATTCTAAACGAAAGTTAAGATTTGATCGCGACAACACTTTAATGAGTGGACACGAGCAAGAATGTTATCTGTTTAAGCAGAATTCGTTGGACACGCACTCTTGTGTTGCATGGTGATGTTGTTGAATCGAATTAACAATGCAGATCGTATTGAAATCTCACTTGTTCGTTAGCATTGCGAGGAAATTCCATTGCTGTTGTGAATTGCATTTTTGCTGCGTAAATTTGCGGAATCTTTTTACATCAGCTATCATTTGATTTGGCAGTCATTTGTCACCTATCGTCGCAATAATTTGCTAATTGTTTTTGCCGTGCTAACGGTCCATTCAAAGGTTCAAGAGCTATTCGCGAGTTTTGATCTCATTTGACACTAACAAAATTTCATCAGCAGTTATCGGCTGTTCGCCTTCTTTGTGCGTTGTGAGGTCAGTGAAGGAAGAATTATGTCTTTTAATCCAGATTGTTTCCAGTCCAAGAGGGTATTGAAGTATTCGGTTGAGAGGAAGCCCATTCTGCCTAGAATCTGAATACCTGAACTTAAGTCACACTTACAGGGTTCATTGGTGATGGTCTGGACTGCTCACATCAGAAGAGCTGTCTGAACGATTCGACAGTGTGCCACGAAGATGCCGACTGTTTGCCATCTGGAGTCTGCCAGTGCAGACGAGGTTTCACTGGGAATGGAATATTCTGCCATGCAGGTATACCTGAGATACTTTCATAAAACATCATACATCATGTTGCCTTCACTGCGATCTTGGCAAAGCGCATAATTCCTTGTTTATTGCTAGTGTTTGCATGAGCCTGTGGCCGTTACAAAGAGCGACGAGAGCAACTTTCTGCGCTAATCACTGTGCCAAGATTTCATTGTTCTCTGGCATTACATTGTACTGCAGCTTCAGTGGTTAGCATATAATTGCCTTGGTTCACGGTCATTGCGGAAGCATTATCTATTAAATGAATGAGTTATTATAACGATATCTATCAGTTGTAATGAGCAAAATGAGGAGCAAAATGCAATAACAATACGTTCTGCAAGAGTGTTTTTCGTGTTAAACCAAGTACACATTTTCACTACACATAACGCATATCACACGTGGAAGCAAGGAAAAGAAATTTCAAAATTGTGACAATGTATGAATTCTGTCCATATTTAAAACGAAACAAGTGGAGAAATGTGCCAAAAGAATTGACACAATAAGCACTTTTGCCCATACTGACCTGGCCATGTACTTCGATGAGAACTCAGCGAAAGGAGAGTAAAGAGAAATGCGATATCATGTTCCAACTGGTCATACTGCCAGTGCAAAAAGTCACCAAAACTTTATTTTTCTTTGACAAGTGTCCGATTAGAAAAATAAGTGTCTGATTATTGGGAAATCGCTATAAATTTCCTTCCATACTTAAATGTGGCATATCAGTGAGGAGCACAATATAGTAAGCTGCCTTGTGGCGTGCAATATATGCATTAAATTTTGTATCCCTAGCACAAATGCTTCCCGAATTGAATGTGACGAGCATGCATGCATGCGTGCATACGCATATGCACAATCGCCGTGTCGGCATAGCGAAATTTTGCTGAACAAATTTGCGAAGTGACATAAAATTTGAGAGCACATTATCTAACCAATGCGACTGTTTCAGCAATTCTGATCAATGCGGAAGAAACGACATCAGCGCCGAGATTTGCTTCCATCGGATGCGAGGGAGGATGTCGTGAAAACGAAGGATGTTTTTCGGGAAGGTGTCAGTGCTTGAATGGATACGAAAGAAACCACAGCGGCAGATGCGTCGGTATGATTGCTTCATTATTAGAGCTTACTGCGGTGCAGATGGACGGATTTTGATATGATGTGTTTGCAGTGAAAACTTCCTGTCTTCTTATATGAACGGTTGCTTACAGCACCAAACCAAAGCTTCGGAATTATGTAACCTGCACGCACTTTGTAACATTGTCACAATCCATTGATAACTTCTGCTTTGAGCTAGACTCTTCTCAGCTTAAATAATGGAGCGTTTCGAATGATTTATAAGAGTAGAAGGAGGCATGCGGTGGAGATTGCAGATGTCCTGATATTAATAACATCCCACTGCCTACGAATATCAATGTTCCATGAAGTGCATCATAATGACTCACAAATGTAAGGCGAATGCTTCAGATCTGCACTGTAGCATAGTTAGCGCATCATAATTTTTTACTGGAATGCATTAGTCAACTGTAGCATCGCATTATAGCAGCAGCAACGTTATAATGCATTCTTTATCGTTATTGCTTGTCTTCTTGTGTTTATCTCGGCGTGGAGCTGTCCAATGATTTGCTTATTTAGATATTGATGAGTGCAGTTTACCGAACGATTGTCATCCGCTAGCAGTTTGCGTTAATTTGCCCGGTTCACATACTTGCACCTGCCCAGATGGTTACAGAGGTGATGGCAGGACGTGCACGCAGTATCACCATATAAACAATATGGCTGGTGTGTTGAACTTCTACATTATTCAAAACAAATTATGCCATATGCAAAAGCAATGAGGCATCCAAAATATCAGCATCCATTTAAGCTTAGACCATGCAGCTTTTATTGTTGCTGGTTATAATTAGGCTTAGATGTTTTCAATATTGATCCCATTTATCTTACCGATCACCTCTCTCTCCTCCCTTTTCTCTCCTCCCTTTCTTGCAGCCGATGTTTTCGAAGGAAGGTGGAGCCGTTAGCGGATCCTCTAATAGCTGCGCCCAGAATTTTGCTCATATCTATCAATCTAACGAGTTTTACACCACCTCCATCTCAGTACCAACTAATTCTTCCCTCGATAGAGTAATGGGTTCTGTTAAATAAAAGGGAGCGATTTTTAGTGGACTGTGGAATGGATGGTATGACTTTGGTATTTACTAACGGAAGCGAGTTATTTGACGGACGAATCTTCGTTCGTGGTCAAACAGAGAATCCGTATTGCTCGAAAAAGCTGAGCTCAATTGCCCACGACGGTAGCGATTATCGTTTTACAGTACCATTCGCTCACTGCAACGTCCGTTTCGAAGAGCCGGTAAGCTATTCGTGACGCTCGTCTGCTTCTTTGGTGCATAAATAATGTCATTCATAGCGCTATCACGTGTGCAACAGTAGGGCTTGAATGAACTGAAATGAATACAGTAACGGGAAGATGTTTTCCAAATAGCTCTTTGTTGTTAATGACGGCTTTAGGAAGACTGCCTAAGGAGAAAAAAAAGTTAAATCTCAGTTCACTAGATCTAGTGGAACATTTACGCTTATTTGTATGGAATTTTTACAAGCTGAAGTATGCGATGTTACTCGGGAAAGCGGTGCTGGATTGCGAATGAATTTTGTAGATATTAGTGCCGGATTCAAGGTCCAAGCTGAAGTGTTGGAAGCAACGACCGCTTTGTTAGGGCACATGTTGAAAAAAGTCCACCAAACATAAAGCACCTGCGGTCATTTGAAAAGTGGAGATTTTTTGAAAACGGCTGTCGCAAATAAGTGTTTTCTTAAACATCTTTGCATTAATATATATTCGCTTCTAAACGAAAATGATGGATTTTCAGGATACATTTGCAGTGACGATTGTTGTTCAGCGACATCCGATGTTCATCACACAAACCGCAGATGCTTATGACCTTCGGTGTACTTATCCTGTAGGAAGTCTACAGGTGAGTTCTCATCAAATATCGCGTAATGTTCATGATTCTAAAGGAGTTCTAACGGCCAGTGAAGTGTCGTAATGTTTTTCTTCAACTATCGCTGTACCCGATGCAAACATTCACGCCTATGTGAACACTAAATGCTTTTCTTGCATTATTCCATCGCATTGTTTCCCGTACGTTTGTACTGCCACCGCCACACCGCCACAATAATAATAATAATAATAATAATAATAATAATAATAATAATAATAATAATAATAATAATAATAATAATAGGTGATGAGTCACGTGAACGTTTCTGAAATGACGACGGCCGATACGATCGTGCAGACTGGAAGTGGCCCGATCTGCTCATTAACCGTGACGAACGACGACGACGAGGTGATCGATACAGCAACTGTCGGTCAAGTCCTGCGACTGGCCCTCTCGGTTCAACCTAATGGTAGAATTTCCATTTGTCGCCTATCATTCATTGAGCAAATATCACTCACTTCATACTTTGTGCTTTTCAAAAGTCCTTATCCTCAACCAATTTTACATTCTAGTTTTGAATCAACCAAACACCATCACATGTCTTTTCTTTCGGAATAATTTATTTTTCAATGGTGTTTGTCATCGATTCCATGCGGTGAGAGACAAACTTCCAACGAGAGAGGAGAGGTGTTGAGGGAGCAGGTTGCAAAGGCAGATTTCCAACTGTTCCACTAATATATTATCAAGGGGTATCATCAAAACTGACAATCGGTGATGAGTATGAGAAATTATTTCTTCATATTTCTATGAGTCCGATCGCTAGCAGAAACGTATAACAGATTCATTTTCCTTTGAATCGATCGGTGCGAAATGAAGAACTTAGCTCTATAAGGGTCATGCACATTTATTCCACTTTTCAATCTACTTCTTCCTGCAAATTTGATAGCTCGAAGTGAATCCTGCTTGAAGCGATTGTCTTGCGATATATCCACCAAACTCCATCCTGTGAGCTTCAATGTCACCCGACTACAGATCACCAGAAGGAGAAGCGCATAGGTAGACGTACAAACGGATATGACTCCACCATAATGTGCTTATGAAAACGAAGTTTATGAAATTGCATAAAAGCCACGATCGATTCACAATTGTCCTTAAGCATGTTTCTACGCAACAGCTTGCGGGTATCCTCTCGCCATCTCTTAGTTTCACGGAAGGGTTTAGGGAACGGAAGAGGTTAGCAAGGGTGTTTGTGAATTTGTTGGACTGAGAAGCAATCTCGCTCTGGAAAATTATTCGTCCACTGTCTCTGTAATTGAATCCAACGTCGTAGTTTCTGTTACAGACACGTACGCTATTTTACCTCGAAACTGTTTCGCGATCAACCTTGAAACTGGAGAGCGATACTCGTTAACTGATCAAGCAGGATGTGCTATTGATACTCAGCTATTCCCCGAGTGGATTCATAAGCATGCATCGGTTACAACAGCCACGTTTCGTACATTCAAATGGCCGGATAGCTCGATGATACGCTTCCAGTGTGACTGCTCGGCGTGTATCGGATCATGCCCTAAGGTGAAATTATTGCAGCTTAAAGATTATTTCATGTTTGAAGAATGATCTCGTCATTTATTCATGTGCACTCCAAAAGTGCTGTAATTCCTAGCTCATAGAATCTTTAAGCCCTTAATCTTCAAATGATCTTTCAAGAAGCTCATTTAGAATTGTAAGACTATTATTCACCGCTTATTGCGGAATTGTGAAGAATCGGTCCCTTTCATTGTCATCGCTTCCTTCACGGTTGTTCGATTACAGTGAGCTGTGATCATGGCCACACTGTAAAACCATCGAAGTTGCTCACATATTTCTATTGCAATGTCTCGCAGCTGACACTGTGGGCAACGGATGGAACAGAAATATGATGCGAAATCGACTATTCCTCTCATTTTCTAATTTTCTCCGAATGGGTTTTCTAAAATACATCAATATAATCAAAAAGGACCACTCATAAAGACTAACATAAATGTGGATTGATATCTTCAGACATAACGGCACCATTTCAATTTTTCATTCCCATCTGATAAAATCCCTATAAGACTCCTCAAGACTAATTTTGTCGCAGAGGTGTCATTTGTTATATGTTGCCTAAGTGGGTTGAATTGTCAAAAGATTTTCTTTAAGGTTAATTGTGATCGTCGGCGAGAAGCGATTAAACGACGTCGGTTGAGGTTGCGTTATGCGCGAGGAATAAATGATGAGGCTATCGATGAGGCGGATAATGAGCTCGAAAAGAGTTTAGTGTCAAGTGCACATGCGATGGCATTCTCCCATGCAGTACATGTCGACGACGATGAAGAGGAACGAAGGGCACAACGTGAAGTGGACAACTGGAAGTATCAAGGTGAGCTTAAGTATTCCTCATATCTAAAATTTTGCCGACGAGCAAATACGCGATATGGCTCACCATAGTTTATCCTCAGGGAATTCTCCGTAAAACTCGGGACAGTTCGATGAAGAAGTGAGATANATGTTCCTCATATCGAAAATTTTACCGATGAGCAAATACGCGATATGGCTCACCATAGTTTATCCTCAGGGAATTCTCCGTAAAACTCGGGACAGTTCGATGAAGAAGTGAGATAACGTCAGTGATGCTGATCGTTCAATTTATTGGTTCTCTTTCCCAATTCATTCAAGGTGATCAGGCAAAATATGGCTGAACATTGGTACTACTTTGTAAGAGTTCTAACGCATTGTCTGAAGTATCTATACGTTAGGTTAACAAAAAATGAGCATATACGTTTTCTTGAGAAGGAAAACTGTTGAATACAATGCTAGAATGGGGCGATTTTTTTCGAGCGAAGGGTTGCGGAAAGCGGTCATTCGAAGAAGGTTTCCGAAAGCTTCAAGAACCTCAAAAATGTTAGATGCTAGTTCGGTACATGAACCTGTTGTTGAGGCGAGCGCTGCAAACACCGCCGCTTCGAAAGGGCGAAAAAAACAAGGGAAAAGAAGTGCAGCGGCCAGCGGAGGGCATAGCTCCGAGACTGCGAAACGTCGCGAATAGTTTCATCGCGAGTATTGCTCTCATGAAGGAAAGAAAGCCGAAACATCTTCGAAGAACAAAGCTAAGAGCATCCTAAAGTACGCGAACAAAACCATCAAGGAATTCGGAGCGGTTTTCGTTCCCTGACATCCATTACTGTCAGACGATGGACATTCTGATAAAAAGCCGCATAAAATGGGAGCACGAAAAAGGCTAGTCATCTTACCTTGATTCTTCTCTTCGGGAAGTCTCTCGAGAGCATCGCCTCACCAGTGCTAGCAGGACCCTGCGCATCAACGTCGACAAACCGTCGTCGCCCGTCCTCCACCTTCGTCGGTTACCTCAATCGCCATATCGCCGCCGTCAGCTCACCCACCTGGTCCTCTCCTTGTTCCTATTTCTCGTGATTACCAACAAACATTACCTTTACTACCTGAACCTGACTACCTGCAAGCACGAGTCACAGAGAGACAATCCCACTTCGCCGTCTAGATCTCGCAGATCTATGTTTCGTGTCTCTTGAGTGCCCCACTTTTAGTAAGGAACTGTTGGTAGATATGTTTCAGTCACATTCCATTGTTTTCATTGAAGGACATTTCAAGGGTGTTTATTTGAAGGTTTCACATC
This sequence comes from Toxascaris leonina, assembly GCA_022844705.1. Taxonomy (NCBI): domain Eukaryota; kingdom Metazoa; phylum Nematoda; class Chromadorea; order Rhabditida; family Ascarididae; genus Toxascaris; species Toxascaris leonina. The sequence goes on from JAARMF010005300.1 coordinate 9,759, forward strand.
ACTAGAGCCGTTGGAGAAGGATATTTTGGTGGAACGCATATGCGTACGTGCAATGTGGATTGGAGTCTCAGTGCTACCGTTATTATTGATCTTCGCATTGCTTGGCGCATTGTCGCTCTTATGGAAACGGAAATCACGGAGTATTAAAGGTGATCATTGCCAACGGACAATCTATGCCTCCAAGAATGCAGATAACGCCTCATCGTATCTGAAATTTTGAGTCACTTTAGTGCCAAACACTCGTTATATGTGTGTATGTGCCTTCCCACTGCGCCTTCATGCCAACGCGTCACCACTTTCCCTCACCATTGCCCTTCGTCATAGGAGCATCTGCTTATTCCGAGGTTGTTCTTTTATGAAACGTTTTTAGCTTGAAATGAATTTCATTTCCCCTCAAAAGATTGTAAAAGCATTTGATGTAAAGAGCTCGAGGTACAGCTTACTGAAAGGACAACATGAAAAAGAGGGTTTCCAATGAAAGGTGTTTATTTGAAAAATGAAACAGCTGTCCAAAGAATAAACACATCTAAAAATTAATGAGACGTCTCGAGACTCGGAGCTGTCTCAATATTGCATCACGTCAATGACAGCTTTAGGCACTCGGTGATGAAAAGTGGATGGTTGATAAGGCGCGGCGATGGAAACACTGCTAAGCGTGATGGCTCAAGTCTGTTCGTGATACTCGCTGAGTGCTTTTTTTTGTATGTTAGGCATTCACTTCCTGTCGGGTATCATTGCCCCACTGCTTTGTGCACTCACGATTGTGAACGATTGCCTATGTGACCGTTGCATGCCTTGTTGATTTTTTTCGCAAGCTCAAAACTGTTCACTTATTAATAACGTTTCTCTCATCTTTTCATAACATTCATAATGGATTCAGCAGTGACCAATCCGTATGACGAAATGCTTACAAGCCTTTGTCAGACTGATGCAAGGAATGGCATTCGCTTACCTGGCTGAAGGCAAGGAAACCATTAACAAAGTACCAGAAGAATGACTGTCATTCAGTTGTCGCTACTGCATAAGCATTTCCATGTTTTGAAGCTTTTCGCGCATTAGGGTTTTATAAAACTCAGGTGGCAATAACGGTTATCGCTGTTGCTTCACTATTCTTGTACGATTTGACCCTTAACTGTATTTCCACGCGGCGTCTATCGTCTAGCTCGACATAAGTGACTAAAAAAGTAGCCAACTGACTGCCTAAACAGACAGAGAAAGTCTGTGCAAATATCTGGTATTGTGCAGCTGCCACTACATAGATTCTAAATCCATCGTTATGTGACTTGCTGAACGCAAAACAACGGAAGCTTTCGTGTACTGTCACTTTTTAGTTGAAGGGTTGGGACATTGAGGTGGAATGCCTTTGTCTGTCTGTGCGCGCAGCTGACAGCGTTGTCTTGCTTGCCGTCGTGTTGTTTCCTTCTTCGTTCACATTCCATGTGTTTAATAAGTTTTTTATTTGTGCGATTTTGTTTCGTTGTGTGTGCTTGTCTGTTTGTTTCTCAGCTCGGAATGTGTATTACTTTCATGATGCGAATTTTACTTGTTTGTTTCTCGCATAATATTTTCGCCGCTTTATACTTTCCTCTCGCCTTGACAGTTCGGGTTTTGTGATTGTTTTTATACGATTGTTATCGCATAATAAAAGTGATTTGGAACACTCTCAATCAAACAATTCACTACTGTCAGCAGATGAAACCCCTCAACAGACATGAATCAAATGTTAGTTATTGCAAACATCAGCACTTATAACATATNTTATTTCAACGATTGGACCTGCAGAAAGCTAAGAACAGGAAGAGCGGGAAAAAGAAAAACATTCGCAGATCTTCAGCCTGAACGAAGAGACATTGAACACTTAAGATCAGCGGTAGTGTGAAGGTCGAAACAGCTCAGCGGCTGCATCGAGGATAAATGAGCGCGCACATTATTGATGCTGGAGGATTTCAGATTGTACAGCATGAAATTGCACTCTGTGCGGAAACTCGTTCGTGTTGCAGCATATTCTGGCGAAGAGAGACTGATGCCAGCATTGACTAAGGAAAAGGACAACCAACCCGTGTGCAATTCTCTGGAAAGGAGTCAGTTTGTAGTCTCCAATATTTCAATTGTACCACGTTGAGCTTTCTTAACTTGTTGGCGCAGTTTGATTGATATCGACCCTAGCAGACTTTCTGAAAAGCAATGGGTGTGAAATGTTTCTGGACGCCCTCTGACATTCTGGCATCAGAAACCGAATGACGAGACCACAGAGGAGCACAGTACTCGCAACTGGCTCGGCAAAGAGCATTTCAGGCCTTTCGATTATGTCAATCAGATTTGTGCTGCAAAGCATTGGAAATACAGATAGAATTTTCCATTTTCCGAAACAGTGGAACACTGCAGCCTCATGTGGAATACAGGGTC
>JAARMF010005303.1:0-10976 GCA_022844705.1 Toxascaris leonina
CGAGTTTATTGCACAATCGTTCCCTATTCGTTTTCTCACTTTTGCATTATGTTCTTTGAAAGCGTTTATGAAGACTTCCCCCTTTTTGGTAGGAAGTCAGCAATATTTTCCGAATGTCTAAGGGTCAGGAACAAATAAAGAAGGAGTACCACAAGAAAACCCATGCTGTTGATGCTATTGATTGATATGCTGCCTTGATGCTATTGACATCCTTGATCAGGCCGACGCCTCGACCACCATCTCTGAACTCCTTTTGTTCCGCTTCACCTGGCCGCTGACCACCGCTCCAACGTCCTCACCACTGCCGGGCCAACGCCACCGACACAATCAATGACCCCTCCACCAATACCGCCACGACCACTGACTCGTCCAGTGACAGTCCGCTCACCGATAACACCACTTGCGTTCCACCAACACAATTGTCTCTGGCCACTTGGCACACCCAACACCAATCGCTCCGTGCGTTCAGCAGCGGAATTACCGGAGTTACGCTACTAACACTTGTGCGCACAACCTCAAACTTGGATAATTAAACCTTTTAAATGACGTATCGTAGTTAAAAAGCACAACGACGTACGAAAACTGACATTGAATAAATACGAGCGACAACGCAAAACCGATAACACACAGGACACAACGCCCCTTTACAAATCCTCCACCAAAGTACATATCACTAAATGCTATCAGTGACGAGCTCGTAATGGGAAGGGTTAAAAGCCCTTAGCTTGTTTTATTCCGTTTCTACAAGAATCACCCTTGGTGGTGATCCGTCCCTGCTCATACCTAACCAAAAGGCTCACTAAATAGGCAAAGGCTCCAGGATCGCCGCAACACAACGACGCAGCAGCATCCATGTCCAACAGCACAACGAACAACATGAAGCAACAAGAGCCACGAAAAACAGTTCAAATGAAATATCACACTCACACATAAATTGCCACGAGCAGACCTCCAGCGCAGAATCTAGGACAAAAATAGAAGATACAAATACCAATCGACTGCATTCAAAGCACGCCCACCAGTACCGATGCACAAATCATGCGCATCATTAGTCATATTCTTGTCTCCTTTTATACCCTCTTTTGGTTTCTCACAATAGCCTTTGTTACATTCAAAATACTCATTTGTTTTGGCTGCTCTCTTTGTTCATTTGAAAATTGCCCTTTTTTGGCACGCTGTCTTTGTTATATCGAACGGTCAGAAGCATTCCTCTTTTATCCCGTGGCTGCCTCTGCCCTTTGGCGGATTTCCAATCATGTATTACCATTTCTATTTTATATTCTTCGCGACTGGTGGCGACAGCGCTGTTTTCTTGTTTGCAGCTTCGATATGAAGCTTCCAAAGGATTGCTACGTCAAAGCAACGAAAAACAAGCGCTGATGAATTTGAGTGGGTTTCATGAGTGGGCGCAGGTGTGCGTGTGTTTTTATCTACGATGACGTGCCAGTTGAATGGTGGAACGAACGTGCAGCTGGATGCGCCTCATGCGAGAGGTGGCGATGACGTCATCGTCAGTTAGGCCGAGTGCGATCTGCACGAAAACCTGACGTGACTTTGCACGTGCTTCAGTCGCTGCTTTAATTTTTCACGGTGCACTAAACGTGAGAGGAGGTGTGCTCCTGTTTGTGATTTGACAGGTGAAATGATAGGTGCAGCAGGTAGCACATATTTTCATTTCACGTTACGGATAGATTGATAGTCTTTGGCGGTCACCTTGTTGCTTCATTACCATTATTTAAACTCATATACATAGCTGCATAGGTGGTCGTTTGTCTTCACTTTTTATGTGAGTGGTTGTTCAGTATGCAAACGTTGATTCTTTGATAATCTGCACTTCTTCGTTGGTCTTTCTTCCTTCAACTACGTCATGCAAGACCCACATCTTGTCTGACTAGGTGATGATGGGTCTGCTTTCAAGAATCCTTACTTGTATTTCGTCTCCACAGTGCAGTGCTACGTTTCGTTATCATTACAATTCTTGTTCAATAATACATAGCTTTCAAAAAGTTTGGAGAAATGTTGGTCTGACTACTTCAATCTCCCCTCCCCCCCCCCCCCCCCCTCCCCCAACCATTTGTATTCTGATCTTTTTCTGGCTGCTGCCTTTTAGTCTCCGAGTTGCTCACTGGGAGAACCAGCTGAAGAAATAACGTTGCAGAATTCAGTCAAAGGACTGAATTCGCACAATTCACATTGGAAATTAGTTCGTATATTCTCGAAACGGCTTTTGATGGAGTGTAACGACAGCAGTGAGCATGGACAAACGCTTGTAAATGCGTATTAATCGATCGATGCAAGTATCGAATAACTGCACACATATGAACCGCATTTTCTGTCAACAAAACTTGTTCCTCGTCTACGCCAGCAACCTGACGAGTGTGAGGTAAACGTATGCTGTTGGGACAGCTGATGACGTGCAAACGAGCAATATTGCATGAGATCTGGCGCCACTTCACATCAAAAATTCTCCGCTGTTTTACGGCACCTAGCGTGCTCGAGTTACGTTCTACCTTTTACCCGCGTAAAGGTAGGTAAAGAAGGGCGTGGGGAGGAGAACGGATATAGGAGGTTTTTTGTCACGTATTGTCGCACGTCTGAGCAAATGTTGTACTGCATCTTACAGAGGTAAATGGCTACATTCGTACTTATAACTGCAGTTGATGAACGCATATAGATGTTTCGTGAAATTGTTGTATTCCTTCGAAGAAGAATTGGGTTCCATTCAGATTTGTTGTGCTTTTCACGCTAACTCTCCAACTAAAGTGGTAGGATGATATGGTGAGTCATATGGAAATAATGTTATAGAGCCTTTCTTGTAGTAGAGCCACCACCAAGTTAAGCTAAATTTTTAAAGTACGAGCTTGGACTTTGGAACTTATCCAGCTTCAACTTGAATGTTTTCAACTGGCGCCAGTCGGCAAATTGTTCGTCTTATTAGGCTACATATAGGTGCTTTTAGTGTGCCTTTTTGACTAGAAGAGGGCACAACGTGATACTCTTATCAGCGGTTGTATCTTTGATGCATATAAAGTGATTTCCCAAGCGACAAAAGTTATTCCTTTTTTGCTGTGGTGACTACCATATTTGAATTTGCAGTTTCAGTTCTTCTGTTCCTTAACGAATTGTGGTTAGATTCGATTATGCGCTGATTTATTCTGGAACTGTGCTTACGGAAAATGTTCTGAAGCAGTTAACAATACAACCCTAGGAACTTTGGAGTGTTTGAAGAACTCAAAAAACGCTTTGAGAGTTCCATTGAAGGGACTGACTCAATTTCCGATAATCTCTTGCAAAAATAATTTATTACGGGATATTTGTTTATTAATTTCAAGTAATATTTAATAATATCCAACAACGCTGATCATTTATTTTGCTATATTTATCTTTTTTTTTGGAAATATTCCGTGAGGCATTTCTTTTAAAAAAATTGTTTTATTCCGAAATTATTCTATACTGAGATCGTATCCTGAAACCGTCCTGAAATACGAAGGTAAGTAATAAGTGTGACATTAATTGATCGTTGAAGCCTTATATTCCGCCTGTTTTTGTTGAAATCAAGAATTGATTATGCTCTAGCACAACCCATCTCTTTAAAACATTCAGCACGTACTATGGGGGTTAACGTTCGTTGCAATGAACGAAAGCACGTTTGACGGAGGGAATGTTGCACGTAACAGCAGCTGAGCATCAATCGTAATTGCTATTTGGTGTGATGATTACTAATCGAATGAATTAGATTCCTCTTTGTGGTTTTTCATCGTCGAATCTCATGAAAAAATGTCTGCAGAAATAACTAAAGAACCATATATGCGATCATAAAAAAGGTTCACAAGTTAACTTTTCGTTGGTTTCTTTTGGCTGTGGGCGATTTAGTTCGTTTTAATGTGCTCTTTATTAAAACATTCCTTTTTTTTTATATGGGAGTCGAAAACGTCGCAAAATTTTGCTGCGTTGTTCTTTCGATTGCTTGTTTCTCAAAGTTTATCTATCAAATTTTACTGAAAGTGTTTCGAACTGATTTTTTTTCTATTGTTTTATTCTTATGAGCTGTTGAGGCACGAGTAGTTGATGCTGTTATTAGTTTGCTAACTTCGCGCATTGCATTTGATTTCTGCTATGGGTCGCATCTCTTTCTTTCAAATCTTTTCTCAGTTTTTAAGGTACGCTTCACTAATCATCCGTTGATTCTAGTGATGTTTCTTCCGATCAAGTCTTATTATTGTCTATGGTCGTATATTTATTTCGGGATATCGCAGTGATGCAACAACGAAATGAAGCTCGCTTCACATAAACTTCCACAATAAATTCTATAATGTCTTATCAATTATGGTGATGTTGCAGAATTACTCATTTTTACATTTAGTAAGTATCGACCTAAATGATGCGAATAAATTACTGAGTGATGAATTTTATGGCACTTATAAAGGAGAATGTGTTCACGCAATGCTTGAAGACTTGTTGACAGCGTGCATTCCACTGGTTTCGTTCGTAAAATATTTGCACCTAGCTGTTGGCATGAAGTTTTGCTTGATGAGTTTCGTAATGATGTTTAAGTCTGTTCCATTTCTTGTTCGTCTGTTGAGTGAATTTGCTTCCCGGAAGGTACTTCCCCACGAGCGCTCATTCACTGCGTTTTCTTCGCGCCTTATTAACGTCGTTTACCCTATGAGGAAAGTCAGTAAACCGTATCAGCTGTTATAAGCTTCACCCACCTCAACACACAACGAAGCAATTACGTTTTCGTGTTTCCTGTTCTGTTGGCAAGGGCTGTTCGCGTGGAACTGTGAAGAATATCTCAGTTGAAAATCTCGAAAGTTTCATCGTTAGTGGCTCTTGTCATCTTTTATTGGTGATTGTTCTTGAGAGTCGTTATGGAGGTGCATTCGAAGCTTTGTTCGAGGTTTTATTATTTGTTTTATTGTTGATGTTTATTATATGTTGTCGTTCGCTTCAAGATGTTATCGCTGACCAGTTTGCTCCCTCTTTTTCGAGATGTGGCAGTGGACACGAACTTCTGCAAATAGCCTTCTTGTGATTGCTCATAATTCCATAAATTTTATCGTCCAAAGATCACGCATATGGGAAAGTCGTTAATTTCAGTCTCCCATAAACTTTTTGTCAGAAAGGAGAGAAAGAGTACCAGCAGTGATTCATTCTGATGAGTTTCCGGGCGATCATCTCTGCAAGATTTCTGTTATTTTATTCACGAGGAATCGGAAGTTGAGTGTGTCAATCTTGGGTTCATTGATGTGTAATGGGACCGAGTACAATTGTTGCTATTGTTGTTGTTTGATATTTTTCCTTCAGCATATTCGCGATGTCCTTTCATTGTCTTTCGAGCAATCTTTTTGTCAAAACCAGGATTGCCGTGCTGAGAATGAGAAGACATGTGATGTGGGCCTAGTCTACCTCTTGTAACTTCCTGCAGCTATGGGGACCAAAAAACTCCTCGTTCCTGATCCTTCCTTGTTGAAGTGGAGCTGATAAGGATTCGGTTGAGCTTAAATGGTAGAGAAGGGGAGTGTGGAAGATGGGAAGAGAAGTGAGTAAAGAGGCGGAGCGGCGGAAGTAGATGGCGGTATAGGAAATCAGTGTGAGACGATGAAGAGGAGAGGTTGCTTCAGCGGTAGGGAAAAGGAATTGATCTGAAAGAGAGCAATAGTCTTCTCTTTTCCTTCTTCTTGGAGAGGAGAGATGTTTATCCCGCTTATAGGTGGTTGAAATGTGGTCAAGTTTTTGTATTTTGAATTCGCTTTTGTATAGTTCATCGTCATTGTGCCACGATGCTTATTAGATTTCTTTGGTTATGGATAAGTGGCGATGAAATTTGAATGTTTCAGTGGTGTTTTCGAAGGAAGGAATGGAAGAATCGGATAAAGTGTTGGGCGATCTATGCGAATTATTACCGGAAACTGATGGTTTTGAATGTCACAGGTTTAGGGTGAGAATAATTGTATTGCACTTTATGCCGAACTTAGCTCAGTACATTGTTGTCCTTCCCAGGCGGACAATGGATAATGAAAAAAACAAAAGAAGGAAAGAAGTTGCCAGCTGTTTCACGCCGAGTTCCTTGTCCTCGTCTTCAGAGAAATTTGCTGTGGTAGCTGTAGACATTCATCTTGTTTCATTGCTGCCAGTGTAGGATCAGAATAATGAACTGAACGTGTTTTGAAAATACTTCAAGTTAGACAGGAAATGGCTCATGAAGGTAAACTTCCTGAAATCTATATCGATCCATCAAGTTCGAATGATTAGTTTTGTGGATTGTTCTTAACTAGGCTTATAAATCACTTCATCTAAATCATTCAGAACTCACGTACGGTCGTTGCAATTCCCTGCATACTTGTAGCGATTCTGTGCAAGTCTGTTTTTAATTTCTACAAACCTTGAAGGATTTCTTAGAAGTTTGTATGCGTTTCTTTTACGGCTGTAGAGTTTTGGAATTCGCTTTAAGGCTACATATTCTTAGAGGATTGGAATTGGAGTGATCTCCTACAAATCTCTTGAGGTTACTTTTAGTTGTGTACGAATGCTCATGCTAAACCTTATGCACAATTCCAGTTTGACCAAGTTCAAACAAGCGAGTTTGTCCTCAAATCCCTCGCCAGTTGGCAAAAATTTACTGCCCTCTTTTAAATATTATGCATTTTTTTTTTCGCAAATGACCAGGCGGTCTCGCTTGTCGCAAAACTAATTTTTCATCCTTATTCTTCAGAATATTTCGTACTTCCGCTTTTGCATGATTTGCTGAATCACGATGGTTAATTTAAATAGGCTCTTAGGGGAGGAGGAAGAAGGAGAGGAGGGGGGAGGGGGGTGGGAAGAAGAGAGGGTTATTTGTAGCTCATCAGTCTCTTCTTCGTCTTAGAAGACGATTTCAAATAAACGTACTGCAATCATTAGCATCATCTTTGATAGCGTACAGAATAAACTTCGATTCTGTCTGATTTGTCCCAATTGTTGTCGCGAATTACGTAATCCCCCCACCAATGAATTTTCAATATTTTTAAACGAGGCTGGGTCATATAAAGGTCTGCTTCGAAGACAGGTGATGAGGTGTTTTCTTCTGCACAGAACGGTCTTCTCCATTTTGTTGCTCATTGTTTCTGATCGTCGTTGTGTATGAGTACGGCTGGAAACCTTCGCAGTTTGAGAATTGTGTTCTTTTTCGGTATTGGATATGGAAAATGTCATCATCGAGAGAATAACGGACTAGGTTGTTACAATTAAAGTCTTGATTCAGTCCACTCTCACAGTTATCGTTTTATTGGCTACTTTTAGAGTAATCAGCTTAATATGCAGCTTCTTTCTAGGTGGGCTCATACAACGCATTGGTTGCATCCGAGTTCAAATTGCCATACGAGGCGGATGTAATGGCAGTGGTTGTGTTGAACACACCATCGTTCCTTGAGACGACGTTCAAGCAATGGTTACGATCGCAGAGAGGCGAACATGAGGCTTTAAACGAACTTATTGCAAAATTCGGTGCAAATCCTTTGCAGACCTATTTCATCAGGAAATTCGTGCAAGTCGTAAAGGTCGCTTTTCGAATATCTGTTGTATAGTTGTTGTCCTCTTTTAGAAAGAAGTACTAGCGGTAACGCTCATTGGTCTGAGGGCATAGAAGATCCAATTTTTTCTCCTCCATCCGAGACCTCAATAGTTGGGAGGAAAAATGCCGCTAATGAACGTCAATTTTTCGGTTCACGTCATTCGCCTTATCTGTAAGGTTTGGGTTTTCTTTTCCGTTCGCCAAAAAAACTTGTGAAAATCGGCTTATTGGTCCCACTCTTTCACGGCGTTCGCACGTCTTCAGAAAAACAGTTTGATTTTGGTTAAGGGTTGGTGCAGATTATAGTTGACCAAAATTACGCTCACTGTTTAAGGATGTCTCCCCAGCTCCGTAAACGGGAAACATCTCCTCAAACGTTTCAAACGACTAGTGGAAAAAATTCAAATGCAGCATTGAAATTCCAAGGTAAAACAAAAACAGTCTGAAAATCTTTCTTTGATTTTGTAAGTGCTTCATGTGACATCGTCACTATAGCGTGATGCCAATAGCAGACGTCATTTTTGGGTCTTACAGCCTCACACAAACCGAGACGCATGCTTAGAGGAGGAATGAACAGTTATGTTAAAGGCCGCGCAGAGTACCGTTCAAACTGAAATTGTGCATGGAGTAGAACGCTGCGTATTCCTTTCTAACACAAGGCTATTGTTACATGTTCCTTAGATACAAAAGACTGCTGGGTATTATTTCCAAATGCGAAGGACTGTGCTTGCTCCTTATAAGCTGGAAGAAGCTGATCCATATTCCTTTTGATGAGGTGGGGGAGAAAGAAGGAAAGAGAATGGAATCGTGCACGTTGTCGCTCATCTCTTCCTCTCTTTTCTGTGGTCTCGACAGCTGATGCTTCCGCCAATGTCCGGATGCCTGTGATGTCCCATACATTTCAACAGATGGAGGGTGCAAAATATTTTGGGGTCTGTGTTGTTAAACCTTAGCAGAAAATCTCCTTGTGAATGCAACATTGGGACTGTTGCAACCTGCAGTGACACGTCCAGTAATTTTAAAGTCAGAAGGATGTCTATTCTTCGCACATATATTTTCTTCCTGCATCGATCCTGTTATCGCTCACGATTTTTCGTGAATCATATGCTGTTTATGGTAGTTGTTGTAGGATTTGCGGCCAGTAGAGGCACGCGTGATACATGACTTCGATTTTAACAATGATTGTACCCCGAAAGTATTACTGACGACATGTGGCATGGTTTCTGGCGCCGCGTATTTCTACAGGCCGCTAGAAGGCAACACTCTCAGGACCGATCCAGTAACACGTGTTGAGGTTTGTCAAGCATGCTTAGCATTTGCTTACCTTTTAATTGACTGGTTTTATTTTTCACTTCGGTTGTTTCTTTATAAACTGTTTGTTGACTGTACTGATGTGTGAAAGAAAATGTTCTGTTGAGGTGCAATATAGCTGGGATTGGGCTTCATCGGTGATCTAATGTTTCATCACGGTGCTCCAGATGATGGCATAGGATACTAATAACCACCTGGGAACCGAAATTTGGCCACAACTTTTTACTCATCTGTGACAATTTTTTATTATTTTTTTTTGTAGAAATTTATGTAGATATTTAAGGTCACATGCAATACATTTTAGCCATTGGTTGTATAATATGTGCGAAATTGTAGCAGCAAGGCTAGTTGTCTCTCTACTGTGATGTAGTCTTTTTCATTTTTCACTGTTCTGGCTGAAATATTTTTTGCATTTAGAGGCGCTGTATGGGTTTGTCGTTACATCCGAAATTTGGTGGCCATTTCGGTTTCCGAGCGGTGTTTATTTTTCCCCGAGTTCATCTACCAACCGACTTTAAAGAGAAAACTGCACCAATGCGGTTGGATACGCCAGAGAAGCAAAAGGAGGCACTCGACATGTTCAACAACAGCTGGAAAGATGGACGATTTCGTGATTGTGGGGATCCGGTGGAGAGATATTCACCATTGCAGTTAAAATACTTTAGTACACCTCCTATGGCAAGGTGGCAGTTGATCGCACATTGGTTTGATGAAAAACCAACACGAATGAATGCATAGCACAGATTGTTCTATTATTTGCTCCTAGAAATGAGATGACCATTCCTAGAAGTGACTACACGAGACTGGTGAGGTGGCTACTCCTGAAAGTGACCATATGAGACGAGTAAGGTAGCCGCTGTGCATTGCATTTACAGAAAGCATTTTAATTATGAAGCTGTTATTGGCAGTTTTTTTCAATAAATAAAAAGGACTTGAAACGATAAGATCAATTTTGATTTTATACCTAGTTTGCTGAGAACGAAGGAGGGACATATTAGAGGGACGGCTTGATGTTTTTGACCCCTTTTAGTCCTTTAAATGCCTTTTCCTCTCTGTTTTGAAATCTTGATTCGCACGTAACAAGCAGGAAAGCTGGCTACAGAGTTGACTGAAGATGATAGAGCGGAGAGGAGTATAGCTATTAGTACGTTGTTGCGGTCGTCACCTGATTAATTTCCGATATACTGTGTAGGTTCCGTTCTGACCCGTGGGTTTATGTTCTCCTGAAGTTTTTATGAAAGGTTTTACTGGGGAGGGGAATTGATAGGGCAAAATAATTGCTGCCCGTCGTGTTTGTTATTGTTGTTTTTTTCGAGGGTTTTGCTTGAATTTCGATTAGTGCTGTGTTGATACACTATTTGCAAACGATGCTACTGCTTTTATCAGTCGTTACTGCACTCAGTGAGTGTTTGGTATTGTTCTGTGCAATAGATTATTCAAAAGACGATTTCACTTGGAAAGCTCTTGTTCAATGTGCTAAAGCCCAAATGGAAAAATTACAATTGTTGTTTGAGTGTGCAGAATCGTGAAAATGTGGCCGACATTTAAGGCGTGTATGAGATGCGTAAAACAGCGAGTGCAAGGCTATAACACGAGAGTACCGTCATTTAACACGCACACCCGCGCATATTCATGCTATATTGCCGTGCTTGATTGTGGGGAATGTGAGCGGCATTGTGTTAGAGCGCTGCACGAGTGCGTCACATCCTCTACGTCGACTGTTCGTTTGCACAATTGGAACGTAACGACTAGATATTAATTAGCTTAAAATGGTACCTGTTGGATGACACACTTAAATGATCGCATGTAAGGCAAATTTCTTTTGCATGTCACGCGGTGTTACCTCGTTTTACATTGCTTTATTGCTGGATTATGATTTCGATGAGGAAGTTTTGTGATGTGAAGACTTCGATTTGGCTGAATTTGCGTCAACTAAAAACAGGAATACGCCCCACACGAATGAAACAACTTTCATGAGTCCTAATTCTTTCTGAACTGTGATTATGGCGACACAACCGTCGAATATAGTCAACTGGTTGAGGAATTAATTTTTCAAACTCAAAAACACAACGGCTTTACAATCATGGAGGAGGTAGAGGGGGGGGGGGGGGGG
>JAARMF010005304.1:0-12146 GCA_022844705.1 Toxascaris leonina
CTAAGGTGGAAATCGCTGGTGTAGGAGAGGCGGCCGTCGGGTTAGCCGAAGAGGAACTGACGGTAAGGAATTTGACGAATGGAGAATGATTACCTTGTGTGACTATTTCATAAAATATTTTCCATAGAAACTGCAGCGCTCATTTACCATTCATGTTTTGCTAGATGGATGAGCAAAAAGAAGTGCACGAACGTCGCGCTGTAACACCCACGGGGGAGAGTCGACGGGTAATTCCTCAGCACGTCAGCCCTCCTCCAAGACCTCGTCGAGAAAGATCGCCATCACCCGCACTCCATAAACCTGATGTGCCACGAGAAACAAGCTTCGTTCATTACGATCAGGTGGGGCTTGCTTATTCGCTAATCACTATTTATAACGAAGGAGTGCTTTCGTTTAGAATATCGTGTTGCACGAACCATCAAAAACAAAATTGTGTTATGCATGCGTTCTGCTTCAAGTTTTCAGATGTCGTATATTGCCTGCTTAAATTTCGTGCCCAATATAACATTTACCAGCTTGGAGAGCACGACTTGTCACCCTCTTATTTGAGCTTTGCGATCTCTCCCTGAAAATTTAATACAACACTTCTCGCATTAGATTCACTCACGTTGTCGCATTTCGTTGAATATTACACTTCCCCACAAGATTCATTCACTGTTCCAGTCGACAACATTCCGAGCATTTTTTCGGTTCAGGCTTCAAGAACACGTGCAAAATGAAGTTTGCTGGTTGTTTCTGCTAACTTTTAGCGCTCAGTGTGCAGCAAGTTTTGCTTTCATTTCTCTGTCGGCTGTAATGACGGAGTTTAAAGAGTCTAAAAGTATCTCTTGCCTGCTCTTCCTACGATTCTCGTCATATATGTCCAAAACTTGAAAATTTGAGTGGCTGCAAACGTACAGCAGCAGTGAACAAGTAAAATTACACATATTCCCATGTGTTCAGCCCCTAGCCATTGCAGATTCCAGGTAACCAATCCAAACTTCTGTCCTGTTGAGCTGGTAGCCATTGCTAATTCCAGGTAAGCATGTTCAATTCAAACTCACTGCTGTAACAAGAAGATTTTATGCCATAATTGCGGAAAGTGCTGGCGGAAACTGGCTCACTTTCAACGACGAGTATTGACGACGGATCTCATCTCTACGTACTGCTTGATTTCCCCTATTTGTGGATTAGACTGTTTTTCCACCTTCAAAATGCTTTAATTTACAAAACAATTCGAAAGTTTGGATGTAAAATTGCAGCGAACAAGACGTGGACGTGAGTGAAACTCAGGCGAAATTCATGATGCAATACTGTGCCCGTGCTATAGGCTTCCAACGTTCCACTGTACTGTCGTTAATGACGTATGCTTCGGTTTCAAAACCACCGTCCTGCGCTGCGATAAAACACAATGAACAATACATAAATGAAAAGCAAAAGTGGAGATCATTATGTGCTGTTCCTTCGTAGCGAATAAGCCTCATTGCTTTCTCTAAAATATGGAGAACAATGTGGTCATTGTTTCGGAGAAAATATTAGTTTAATACTAAGTGCATTCCATATTTTATTCCATGTAAAAAGCCAACTCCATTTAACATTGCGTATTTTATGGAATGTTCTGATTGTGTGATACCACACACTCAGTTCGTCTTCTTTTTTTCTCGCCTCTTGAAAGGGCTGTGCAGTTTTGCTTCTATTAAATCACTAAATATCTCCCCACTTTTATCATAGTCCTCCAATTAAGACTGATCTTTCCAAAGACGTTATCTGCTAAAAAAGGCTAGATTATTATCCCGTAAATTCTAGGGGTGTGTTACATTCAAGAGAGGTAGTTTATATTTCTAGATCTGGCGAGTTGGCCCCTTGCTCAAAATCTGTGCTATATCCATAGGAGAAATGCGCACCTTAAAAAAGAACACAATGCGCAACTTAGAAGAAACACAAATATTAGCAAGACCAGTACAACTGGTAATACCCTTTTCCTGCACGAAAATGAGAAAAACTTTTTAAAGTTGCGATCGAAGCATTGAACGGTAACATATCTGCCAAAAAAAGAGGACGATTAAGCGTGCGGCGAAGGATTCCATTGTCGGCGCTATAGATTATCTTTTATGCTGAATACAGCAGCACTCATCAACGAAGAGCATTTTTAGCAAAAAATAAGAATAAAAATAACATCACGAAGGTCGCGCAGCACAAGGAACTGCAAGGTGAAGGATCATCCAGCTGCAAATGTGCATAGGGAACATCTCCTAGGTAAAAACCTATGCTCAAATGATGGTGCGTATAGATGAGGATTTAGGACTCGTTTCGTACGAAGGGAGCGCCGCCACGACTCCCGACCTACGCTTCTTTCTCTTCATACACGCCAGTTGAAAAGCCCACTTACTCTGCACTTAGTCCATGGGTGCAGAACCCAGCGATCAAATATCGAAGCGAATACTCACCGCTTAGCACCTACCGATCCCCTTCGCTATATTTGTCAATGTTCGACGAACTCGTCAGCACAGGTGCGTGAATTAAATTTTCCACTGCATTGCACTTGCATGCTGCCACATGTGGTATCGTTTGTTTCGTTTGGTGTTAGATGTAGCAAGTTTGTCAGAAAATTAAGCAATCTTCTTTCCAAACATCCGCCGTTGTTAGGACAGACCACAGCGGTTCTACAGAATCGTCACCGAATTTTGGAGTCATAATTTACAAGCAGCTCAAGCCATCCGAAACTTTGATTAAGCGCCCCTCAGACGGATACGCCAGTAATGGGATTGAGGGATTGAATTTTTGCGCGGTTTCTATTGTAAAGTTGCATCCAAATAGCGAGCCCAGTACAGATTGGTCTGCTTGAGAGTACAGGCTATTCGCTAAGTAATGTTCTAGTTTTCAAGTGCCAGTTTCATGAGTGAGTGACTGTGCTTAAATGGTAGCGTTCTGTGGCATCTTTACGTGATGAGTGATACTGAAAGTTCTCAGAATTTTGTTCCCATGGAGGGATATATTCATGGTATTAAGGCTTACATAGGATGCATACTTGATGGTCAGACCACTTAGCGAAATTAAAAGACGGGAACGCTGGTTATGCATCTTTTTCATGAACTGATGGGAAGGAAACAGCTGGTTTGCAGCGAAATGCTAGCTGTTCTCTTTAAAATGATCACAGAGTCTCGTAAACAGGTTTGATTGAACAGATTCAGCAGTTACACACTCGTCGTGAAAAGTACATGCGTATAATTTCCAGGGCCGTTTTCAAACAGTCTTTATTCTGCCAACAGGCTACTGGAAAGATCGCGTAGCCGCACTCGCGAGCGTAAGAATGCGATGCGGTCGGCGCGATCAGCGAGCAACTATTACCGGTATTGCCATCTCGCAAGCCATTGTTCTTGTCGGATGTTTAGCCCTTATCCAGCCGTACGGGATCTACAAGCAGGTCACATGGTCCAGCGATCCACGGCTAACACCTGTGTAAAGGACGAGCTTGTCTGTGCTGGTTGCATCATAGGATGCCCTAAGTGCTGCTGAAATCAGCATGGTATTCCGCTCCAACAACCATTATGCATGACATGTCCTGATGTTTGGAGAAAACCTATCTTTCTGGATCTTTCGAAGGCTACAGATCAATGAAATACTCGCCAACTGTCGGGCTTATCAGCATCAAGCATTGGAAAGAGATGTCCATCTCTTTCCAATGCTGATAAGGACAGTCGTGTTAGTATACTCTCAATAATTTCGTCCTTTGTAGATTCCATATCCTTCTTGTTTTATGTCACTGATCATTGCATCGCATTCCGCCTTGCTTTGCAGTTACACGTCGACCTACGCAGCTGCCCCAATTAGGACCAGAGACTACTCCACGCCACCGTCGTCAGCCATAGGGAGACCTCCGTCCAGAGCCAGTTCATTTATTTCTTTCATTGAATATAGTGGGGCGAAGCAGTACGAGCTGGCAAGGAGTCGTAGTCGCTCCTATGGATTCGAGTCGCCTTACAGTCGATCAGGGCAAGTTTTTTTTTTTCTGTAGGGCTCACTCTCTTCAACTACGGCGGATCTAAGCGATGTCATTTTTTAATTTCACAAATGCATTTTGTTATGGCTTTCATTCACTGTTTTATGACTTGGCGTCCTGTAAACAATTTGTCTGTTATTCCATCTCAATATCCATCACACCAAATTGCGTAAGATCTGAATAAGGTTCTTTCAGCCAGAAGCTTTCACTAGCAGTCATGCTTTAATTGAGGCTTCTTGGAACCGGCGAAAAACGTTTAATTGCACAAAGTCATTTTTTTTAGTCTGGAAATTGGTAGCTTGCGATGGAATAATCACATAGCTGAACTGCCTCGGTGAATTCTGGCGAGAATTGCTTTTTGGACCCTCTTGTGCATGTCTTGTCGTCAATCGCAATAGTAATTGAGTTGGTTTTTTTGTCGCCGAAAGCCTTTATAGCCGAGCAAGATTGTGTTACCCACTGCACATGTTTTGTATCCTTGTAGTTCTACCTTCGGCCAACATCACCAGCTTGTGGTAATATAGGAAAAGGGCAGCTTATTTTGACAAATCCATCTGATCAAATCCATTTTGCACCTGATAACTACATACAGATTTGCAGCTCGCGCACAAATATCGAGCCCTTTTACGAAACAGGTCGCCTGTCGAGAGTCGACAGTTATGTGCGTGAGATGGATCGACCATACGAATCGAGGGTACCCAGCACATATGCCACATATCACTCGACATCCAAATCCAATATACCTCACACATACGCTGCCCTGAACGGATATACGGTTGGTTTCATCTAAACACATAGTTCTATATTCCTGCAAATTCTTCATATAGGAAAGCTCTGAATCATTGAGTTACTCCTTCAAAGACTTACTTCTATCCAGGCCAACAATCCTCTACGTCAGGATTCTGTGGTCTTACTTTATTCTTTGAAGGGAACAAATTGTGGAGGTATTTTCTATCTTCCTGCTCGCCTCTCTGCGCATTTTAGTCTTGAGATGAATTCTATCGGTTGAAGCTGTTTTTTCGTTCAATACCAAGACCTGTTCTACAAACTCGTGCTCGTGTTTACGCAGCCTAGACAGCATTGAACAGTGCAACTGGTGTATTCAGCAGCTTTCCCTTTCCGAAAACAGTAGTTTGGTGCCTAAATAATTCGTAAAAAGTGTATAAAGATTTCACGGGAATTAGTGACCACAGTGATCTCGCGAGGCGAAGGCAGCTTTGCTCTGTAACCCGTTTTCCTTTGCCCTCGTGGACGAACACTAAGGCTGCGTGACACATGCAGATCAACGGCAGTTTCACGTGCCCAAAAGAAAGCCGTGTAAATCACACTGAAACATAAAGTCGTTAATACGTTCCTCACGGTTGGGTTGCGGAGATGCTGGGTGCATTCCTCGCAAGGATACGAGCGGTTTCAACGGCACTGGACTTCCACGAACAGAAGTGTTCGGAGACATGTGTTCGCTGTTTATTCGATGCGAAGCGGGCTTCGGCAGACCTCCACGAGTGGGTGCAATGGGTTTATTGCAAGCAAGCCTGATCTGTGTGGCTGCAGAAGAACCCGTTGTTTGATATTCTCCCTCTCGAAATCCAGTTATCTCCAACCAGGTCATATCGGCATCATTTTCTCCACTAAAAAGCACAGAGCCGCCGGTTATAATGGCGTCCTGCTGTGACCGTTCCAGTAATCGCTTATCAATTAGCAGTCGAAATATCTGATTCATGTTTGTAGTCACACCATGGCACAGTTCACAACACGTTTGCGTGAGACAGCAAGCTGTTGCGTCGGCCGGTTTGAAGGTCTCTTTTACAGGCTTATGGTGCCCCTTTGCATACGAGCAAGGATCCTCCTCGGTCTGACAAGCAATCGGCTTACGATACTGGTGTAAGCGTACGGGGTATGTATGAGGTAAGCATGTCACCCATGCTTTTGAAAATCTGCTCATATATATTGTTTTTAGGGCGGCACATTTCAAAAGTGGCCTTCTTTACAAACCGTTCCAGTCGAATTTGCTGTTTTTTCGTATTCCTAGTGAAAGTATTCTGTTTCTGTTTGTTGTTTTTCGCAAAGACACATGTATACCCACGCACATAAGGAAGCCATCCCCTTATGAACTTGAAGCAGCTGACTTCGTGAGACGCCATCTGCTGAAAAACATTGATTTGTGCATGAACCACTCGTCAAACTATGCTCGAGCTGAAAGCCTTAATGAAGAAAAATGCGGACTACAAATCTATTCTGGCTTATTGACTGGAACGTTGACCGGATGACAGCTTTTGTAGCTTCCAGGAACATCTGCTGCTAATACATGCAAGGGCATGAAAAAGTTCTTTAACGTGGATAGATGCTTGTTGGTAGCGAAGCAACGAACATTCGAAAAAAAGAGCACAAGCTTGAGTTCAGCACAAGCAGTCGCTAGCGCTGTCGATTTGAAAAAAAGTGCTCATCAGGCTGTAGTGAAAATCAGGCCACCTAGTGAAGCATGCGTGATATTCGCTCACATAATCTCGCCATGCAATATGAGCATTTCTATGGAAGAAGAACGTCCGCTGTCCGTTGGTGCATATTTGCAGACGTTTTTCTTGTGTGCTTTGCTGGGTGTATTGTACTTTCGCTTTTCTTATATGTGACAACGAACCCAATTATCGTATCAGAGGTGGGAAATTTGAGAAGAAAACTTGAACGAATCATCAATTTGCCGACATTCTTTCAGCTGATAACTATGCATTTTCAGCCATTATAACATACAGCAGATCGGTCATGTTGATGGGCAAAGCAATCCCAAGTGTCGGTTAATGACTGCAGATGCTTGCACTACCCATGAAATAGCATTGAAACAGCCTCCAGTAACGCCCACACTGCGTGCCACTACCCACTAAAGGCCGTGATTTACTGGCTGACAAAAGACCACCTTTCGAGAACGCGGAGATAGTACAGTAGCCAAGGAAGTTCTGTGAGACTGGAGAAGATAAACTGCAAAAAATGGCAAAAGTAAAAAAAATTTAGTGTTCCACATCTATGACTTCTCGCCATTTTTAAAGTCAGCATTTATTCCGAAGCTTTTCGAGGAAAATTGCACAGAAGAGTGAAAAAAAAGGATTTATCCGTTTTTGATCTTGCTAAGGAACACAAGTCGTGGCTATTGGTCTAAATAACGATTACAAGAGAAGTGTCACCACAGCTGTCAATGCTAGACATTTGTTAATTCGGGAAACCTAAGCGTCGATCACTTCTCGATATTTTTGTCTGCTTCTACCAATTTCGTTGCCATCTGATTCACAGTTCCGCAGTTTTCAGGCTAGAATTGGTGACTTGGAGCGGAGCTTATCGCGTGAAAGACTGGCAAAGGACAGGGTGAGTATTCCGGCAAATAAATGTTCGCCATAGTTTGCAAACTTCTAAGCTTCGAGTGCACTACTGCTACTCTGCATGCTGTCCGATTTCTCACTTGCGCGCAGCTCGAGCTTACTGATGATTTTGAAGCAACGACCTTTCAGCTGCATAAACAGAGGGGAGTCAGGGGAATGTCCCCTCCCCTTTCCCTCTCCTTCCTTGCTCCCTCTTTCAACAAATTTTCCGGTTTCTGCACTTTTCCTTCTAGGGGAGTTGAAAGGAGGCAAATCAACTTGAATGCGCACAAAGCACTGCATGTTAAATATAAATTTGCAGCGCCTACCGCATCTTCCACTCAAGCACGCAACATTCAGTGCGGTTCTTGTCGAACATGCACTGGGTTCAACGCCTTAACCGCTGTATGCAACTTTTGAACTGCAGTATATATCTGCATGGTATTTCTGAAGGAACTAGTGCGCTGCGGGTAGTCTGGAGTAGGTTCTCATCCTTACTCTTTCTCTCTTTCCTACCCCCCCCCCCCTTCCTCGCCATTTTTCTTTCGCAATCTGCATGTTTCTTATGTAGTTCCGCTACGCTGCATGTTCGTTTTCCCAGGTGGTGAGGCTGGGAGCGAGGCTGGTTGGTCTATGTAGCTATTCTTGTGCTGAAGCGCTTGTGCTTATTAACGGTGTCTGGGAACTCAGCAAATTGATCGACATTCATTGTAACTTTCCATGATTGTTGATTGAAAACAGTGCATGATATGGGTTGATGACGTTGGCTCTATCTTTTGCTTGTGCTTTTGCCTTACGAGTGGGAAACCTGTGGAAGGGAGTGCACAAGCTTTCAACGAAGGCGTCACTCTTCTATGCAAATGTTTCCTGTACTGTACAAGCTCCGCCACCGAAACAGCACTTCTTTCGGATGTATTCCACACGCAATTGTTTCATTTCCAATGCACATGCCAAAGTGTCTTTAATGACGAGAAAATGTGAACAGTTAAGAATCGGCCATCTTCAGTTTGGGTCGTTGAGACAGTTAAGAATGAGCATGATGCCGATTTAGTGGTGCGGTAACTGGGCACAGACTTTTTGCAGTAAAAGGATGCTCGTTCTATTTCCTCAAGATTCAGTGCGGAGATATTTTTGAGGCAGAAGATCCAACCGCGATCTCCATACGACGCTCGATTTGAGCCACGTGTATGAGAACCCAAATAATCAACTCTGCTGTCTCCTCTCCTGTCATTCTACTGAACACGTTGCTTCTATCATCATAAGGCTGCTTTATGTATGATTCTGTCCATCAGTGGTTCTAGGAAGCTAGAAAACGAGAAAAGCGACACTGCCAGCTAAGCTGTGATGGGACCAACCTAAAACAGCATTTGTCGCATTTTTTCAAAGTGGGAGAATTCTCACGTTGAGAGCCAAAAAATCGCCTCCGGAAATTCTGACTTCGTTACTGCTGCTCTTTGCGTCAGTCTAGGCATGATCCCTCGGTCCAGGCGTAATACTGGATGATGGAAGCGAAATTCTTCAACTCTGCAGATGCTCCATTAAATCTTTGTCATAGTCAGGACATCATTAAATAGTAGACTGACTACTTTTTATTACGAGGGTGTGATTCTACTGATCGCTTAATGAAGATAGCGGAAGCACGGCTCACTCTTTTTTCCTTGACCACATTGTCCCCGTGCTATCGCCGACCCGGAACGTCAGTGGCGTTACCTGAAATATAGCGTCTCAATTCCAACTACTGAAGAACTGCGTTCTTCACAAGCTTAAACCAGCGATAAGTGAAAAACAAAAGGCACACTTCTGATACAATGCTCCACCAACCGTTTATCATATTCACGCACATTTTAACTAATAGCATTTCGTTGAAAATGATATGAGCTTGCGTCCAACGTTAGAAAGGACGTGAATATTCAAAACCGAGCACTTAATAATCGCCAGTAAAATAACTCGGGGCTCGCGTTTTGCGAGAAGCTGGCCAGTTTCGAGTGATGTGATGTTCGCGACCAGCGCGATCCTTACATATGTGCATGATTTACATGCATTGGATACCTCATTTTACGTGAATTTTAACGAGCTGCATTATTCTCAAAGAGGTGCTTTTTCTGCCATAAAAACAGCGAAGAGGGAATGAAGTTGCAGTATCTCAAAGAATGTCGATGGAATGATTGTTGAATACAATCCAATGCAAATTCTCAAGCAGAACAAAAGTTGTTTTTCCCCCAAAACACTTGCACCGCCCACTGCAAGGTACATTTGTGTCTTTTGCTGAGAAAGCAGGGTTGGATAGATGCAACACAATTCTCATAATCTGGAGGCATTAAATTTTCGCATGTACCCGCTCGTGTTGTTCACTGGAAATTCCCTTCTTCTTTGCACCTCTCCCTTGCTCCATCTTAACCGTCGCCTTTTTCTTCTTCGCACTTCGTTAACAATCACGCATATCGATATCAATTTGCCGGTGAAGCAAGCAGGAGATCCATTAAAAAAGAGAGCAGAGGTATGCTGTTTAGCTGATGTATGCATTAGCTAAACAAGCTTGTTGCCGCATACATTTTCACTTGCAGGGATCTTGTTCTTCCTACATATATTGGAAGACGCTATATAAAGAATGTTTTAGATGAACGCCAAATACTCAGAGCTATCGAAAAAGCTTGATCAGGCGTGCAGGCAAATGGAGCTACTGCGTGCCAATTCTTACTCGTCGATTCGTGCCGGCACAGGCCGTTACTCTGTCTACAGTCATTTCTATCCGAACTACTGAGTATTCAGTTTATTTTCTAATCGGCTAGTCAATTCTTTGCATAGAATATGCGAGCAGTGAGCCTTACAATCACTCTGAAGTTAACACACCATAAGTGCACTGTTGCATTGCAAGCAACGAGCTGTTTTATTTCACACCTCCCTTGCCNAACGGAAGTGTTTCGCAGTGTAAGGCGAAATCATAAAAGATTGTAACAGTTGTTATTCTTTCGTATGCACAAAGCTTGCGAATCTAAAATTGGCGTCAGAATGCGCTCATATATCGGTCAGCTGTTGTGATGTGCCGCTGATGTACTATTACGTGTGCGCACGTATCAATATTCTCAGCGCCTCTTTGGTGGCCAACCAAATGGTGGAATCTGAAGTGACCATTAGGCTTGACTCTTACAGGACGATTCTCATTTAGGTGTGCTATTGTTTCTTCTGTGCACCTGAAAAATGTCACTCTTTCTCGACACACCTCGAATCTTTTCTGTGGTGCAACTGGTCTTAATTTTTCTGTCGCATTCATTCACGTGTCGTGCTGAGAGACAGAGGGAGGAATAGAAACGGCATTCCGTTCTAACCATATCAACCATCATTTTTCGCTCCACGATTCTGAGTAGGCACTAGAACGTTTAGAAAATTCACCGATGAAAACACAAAACTCGTAAAAGCGCGGGCGACGAAAATCGTTCCGAAATGTCCTTCGTGAGATTCGGATGCAAGTCTAGTTTCGATAATTTCTGAAGTTCCGATGAAAAACGAGAGCCCCATTTTTGCGCCGTTTTCGAGCGGTTTGGTTCGAAATTTGAATATGTTGCTCGAAATGTTGTCTAGGCCACTAGAAATCAAAAAAAGTAGCGCGACGCATCAAGCGCCTCATTTTTTACTGCAGTGTAAGAACCGAAAAGTGTATTTGGTTCTCCCTGTGCTCTTGTTTTTATCGCGTCATCCATTTCATATGCTTCTTCAGATTTATGAATAGCCGATCTCACGATGTTCTCTTTGATAAACACTGATTAATAAATTACAGTTGTTAAGGGAATGCTAAGCACAATATGAGGTATTCGTGGATCACTTGGGTAGCAAAGTGCTTTAGGGATAAGAAGATCCCGCAACAATGCGGAACTACTTCAAAAAAAGGAAGCTAAACAATTGGATCAAATCGCTGTTTATTGCCTAAAAGCTTTAGCGAAATATTAAAACAATGGCTTTCAACCACTGTCCGAATTTCAGCATGCTTCTAGTGGATTAACGGTGGTGTCCTTGAAAGAAAATTGACCAGTGAGAAACGATATATTACAATCGGGGATGGGATGTAGTGCAGGCTGTTGAGTGATGAAAACCCTTCATTCAGTCGAAGGACGTTGTTATCAATCTAAAGTCATCGTTCAATTTCGTATTTGTTCAAGGAATTTCCATTCTTACTTGAATCAGTTAAAAAACTTTTGTAAAGTCTTTTTGAGCATTTTCAGGCACTTCAGCAGAAATTTTAAGAATCCTCAATTTTCGTTTAAAAAAGTACGGCACGCATTGTGAAATGAAAAAAAAACACTGTTGAGACAAAGTGCCTCAAAGAGCTCTTGAGGTCATCGCTTTGAATGTCTGTGGAACTACAGTATTAGTGAAATTCTGCTTCTCTGAATGCTTCTGCTTCATTTCGTTAACACCATTTAACAACATTCTCACTCAGTATAACCATCATTCAACGTAGCTGCAAACAATCAGCACGTCACTGACAATAACATGCTGACATAGCGATTGCGACCCGTGTTAATTGGTTTTATTGTCGGCACCACAAGAGAAAAGGTGTGTGGTATATCCACATTCTGTTTCCACACCGCTGCGCCTTCGTCATGCCTTTCAGGTCACGCCTTCATTTCAGAAGAGATTGTTGAAGAACTCAGATCCACTTGGGCACATTTTAAGTCTCGAAATAAACAACAAACATTGCTATGTTATCTCTTGAATTTACCCCCTTGTTAATCGGAGCGATCATTGCTATCTTTCGCCGGGCTGATGCTTCAACTCGATGAGAACATAGGAATGTAAAAGGGGTCATAAACTGACGCCGTCAAAAC
>JAARMF010005306.1:0-12142 GCA_022844705.1 Toxascaris leonina
CTTCCGTTAGCAGGTTAATAAACTTATTTTGTGGTGTCTCTCCGAATGACTTAATTTGCTCTTCAGCAGTTATACAATGCCGAACATCCGTCACGCCAAGGTTCATCTGGGCTTGGCTCATCGGGCAATACCCCTTCGGATGACGGATATCAAAACATTGAGCGATTAACACGTACCCAACCGGTGAGTTACAAACACATCAGTCGTCGTATGTTGTAAGAAAGGGAAGGGAAGTTCGTATGCTTGTATGTTACGCAACTGCCAGTCCTTAAGAAAACTACTTCACTGAGTGGCTAAAATTTTTCAGGCTGTTGTCCATATCGTTGACTGTCGCCAATATGTCACTGAGCGGCGATCATCTGTAGGCTGTCAATTAATNCATTAACGACGGCCCCATGCCATAGCGAACGTTCTCTGCATGACTCGGCGGTGCCGGCATCCTCTTCTGAATGCAGCTATGAGGTACACTGCTCATTCTTTGCTCTAGTTACAGCGCTGCTGTACTGGAAGCGCACCTTACACCAGCAACAAGCTTAGCACGGCAAACGATTAGCAAATATTATTTGAGTGGCGCTGAACCAGATCAAAAAAACCTGAATGCTGTTTGAGCCCAATGGTTTGACATCCGACCATCGGAGCATGCTTGCATGCAGGCGATTTCTAGATTAGATCGAATCAAACAGCAACTAGCAAGTCGTTGATACTGGGTCAAGAATGCCGGCTCAACGAACCGCCATCACACTCGCTCACAATTTGCTTTCTAGATTAGCGGCGGCTGAGAATGAAGAAGCTGAAAGCTCGATTTACATATGAGTGCGTTTACGTTCATCATTTGAAATTTTTCTGGCCGTAGATGCCGAAACCTTCTTGCTGCGCTAAAAATCAGAGACGAATGTAGAAAATTTGAGTGGTTCGCTAAAGATCATGAGCGATTGCTGGAAAGACGTTGTCTGTGAATCGGCATCCAACTTGCCAACTTTATTTGCCATCCAACATTTTTATATTTATAGAAATGTACCCTCATCGTCGGTTTGAGCATATGCAGGCTAGTTACACTAGGCACTCTTGTTGACCTATAGCAGCATGACAGAGTACTATTATGTCACCCATTTTAATGGTATGCCCCTTCGAGAATACTGGTTCGAAAACTCGTTAAGGGATGCCTTTTTCTAAGTCTCCGAGATTCCGACTCATATACCTTAATTTTTTCCGAAGTCTCAACGCGCAACTTTTCGTGAACACTCACTGGTGGACACAGTAATGCCACAAATATTTACAAAAGGGGACTGACAATGGTTTCTAATAAACCAATACAAGTTAGCGTTTCAGAAGCCCTCATCACGCCGGCGTCGTCGACGATCGCGAAGAAAACGGGATGTTGTTGCGGATTCGCCAAACCACTCGACATCAAGTAGTGAAGCGGAGATGGGCGCACTTCACGCGCCAGCTAGGGGACTACACGTTGCAACCGTGGAAAGGTTAGAAACCTCTCCCTGTGTTCTTTCCGTCCTCCGGAGCAGTGGGTAATTATGTTAGTTTATTCATCATTGGCTACTCTGTGTTAGCAATCTTGTCTCACTCCTCCATTTGCAGCCTAGTGTCGCACTGACCTAAGTGAATGGCATTGCGTCAGTGCTTTCGCTAAATTTGCTAGTGTGATCGCAAAAGCAGCGGCACAGTAGCTATGGGGCAATAAGAGAAATAATTTGCACGAAACACAGCTTACAAAATGACTGTCTCTTTTGTTTGCGACCGTCCGGCTGTGTTGCCATTGCTAATGCTTACAAACAGACCTACTGGAGACAAATCCACGTGCATGAACCCTTTTGCGGTCCATCTGCGAGCATCTCGACGTAAATTTTTCTAACTCCTAGAAAACCGTCCAGGAAAGCACCAGAGAAAAAGAGGATCAAGGTACCCTCCCCCTCCTGAAATTCCAAAGATCGCGGCAGTTAACGGCACCTTTCCTCTCCCCATCTCCCCATCTCTTCTCGTAAAATCTTGCTCCCCAGTGTTTCCTCAGCAATCATCGATCTCTTGTTCCCTGATGAGCTTCTCTCAATTCAGGATATGCAGCGGTGCTTGGCAATAGCGCTGTGCTTTCTCAACACTCGATGTTTGCGGACTATGAGCTCTCCACAAACACGGTCACAGTGCTCACCGTCTAGTCAAAATAGCAACATAAACGCTCGAAAGAAGTTGGTTGGACGAACCCGCGATTTCATTACAAAGAACAGCTTTATCAGATGATCTCAAGAGTGTGCTTGTTACTGTTACCGATGTTATAATAAACTTGATTTATATAGTCTTTGATCTTCTATGCAAGTTCGTTAGGTTTATATAGTCTTTGATCTTCTATGCAAGTTCGTTAGGTTTATATAGTCTTTGATCTTCTATGCAAGTTCGTTAGGTTTATATAGTCTTTGATCTTCTATGCAAGTTCGTTAGGTTTATATAGTCTTTGATCTTCTATGCAAGTTCGTTAGGTTTATATAGTCTTTGATCTTCTATGCAAGTTCGTTAGGTTTATATAGTCTTTGATCTTCTATGCAAGTTCGTTAGGTTTATATAGTCTTTGATCTTCTATGCAAGTTCGTTAGGTTTATATAGTCTTTGATCTTCTATGCAAGTTCGTTAGGTTTATATAGTCTTTGATCTTCTATGCAAGTTCGTTACGTTTATATAGTCTTTGATCTTCTATGCAAGTTCGTTACCATTGGGTACTTCCGTAAGGGACCAAATTCCACATTCTCCTAAAATGTAAGGAGAACCAGATAAATTTTGCTGCAGTTGCTCCTGAAGAGTTATCGCCCAACCTGGACCCCGCATCCTTCAAAACCCCACTTCGCCTATACGTGCGACCACTAGTGGTCACGCTCGTGTCGTAATAAATGACCATTTAAGGAGCAAGAGTAAGAAAGGCTGAACTCGCATCTCGAATTAAGGGATAAAATACAATCTTATATATTTCGTAGGTCTTTATTGCTGAGGCAAATGGGTGAACAAAACAAAACAGAAATGATCAACTACCGATTTTGCCCGATTCACTGGCTGATCTCGGCATCCTGCAAAATGAAAATCGCCTACAATCCAAAATGAAGTCTCAGATCGAATTCAGTAGTGAGCTTTATTAAGGGGTCTACTGAACGGCATCTATCGCAGATTTGCTGCTTCCAACAAAAGCCGGGAGGAATAAGTGACAAGAAGTAGCCGTGCATATAAAAATTCATTGCAACCGAAACAGCCTTTCCTGTTATTTTCCTCCACTCGGGCGTCAGCCTCTTCCCTGCTAACGATTCTTCTCAATGTCTATTCCTTATTCCCACATTAGCTTCTCGATCTAGTTGCCAATAGAAGTACTCCGCCCTCTCTCTTAGAGCCATTAGTCGCAGCAAATGTGAAAATGGCAGACAGCAGAAGCACATCTGAACCCCTGAAATGTTCATCCTGACATGGGTAAAGCGAAGCCAAACACTCCGTTCGTTTGATTTAATTCCTTCCATCACCATCCATCACCACCTTTTCCCCATATTTCCAAGTGCGTGAGACCATGACATGCGGGTCTTTCCGAAGGTTCTTATTTATGTTAAATTCATAATTTTCCGCTCCCCAATAGCGGTCACTGTCTCCATTAGAGGGCTAGCATGCGTTCAAGAGTGTATACAATCAAGCAAATATCGTATTTGAACGGTAAATGAGAGTTTCACAAACTGATGCACAACGCAACTAGTAGAATGGTGGGTGCGACAAAAGAGATAAAAATCATCGATTATCCATTATAAGGGCTCGTTGCATGCTGTTTACGTACAACGACTGTCGTCTTCCTTTCTGTGACATCTGAAAAATAAAACGCAAGACTGCCTATATTCATCGACCTTTATGACAATCACAGCGATTTTGCGACACATCTTAGTGACAGTCACAAAATTCATTAGATAACCGCTGTTCGTTCTACTGATTTCCCACTTCTTCGCCTTTTTTACACCGGAATGCCTCGTCTTCAACACCCTCAGTCACCCAATCGACCTCTCATTTGATAACTCGAGCCGAGATTACAACACTTCATTGGCCAGTGTTTTTAATTTTGGAAAAATGGACGACTCTGGTGAGCATATCCTTCGGATTTTTGAAAAAAAAAAACGAACCGGCTTGGTCAACCTCCGCTATGGGATGAGCCCTGCTTGTTCCTTCCCCAGAAGCACTGCTCGCCATTCCACTTCCTTGCTCGAAGAAGTTGTTCACCGTTCTACTTTGATATGTATACGACTCCCGTGTTGTTCCTTCTTTAAGCAGAACTTTCAGAAGGGGCTTAAATTACTATTGATGAAACGAGCATATCAGAGAAAATCTTCCACGATACCGTAGAAGTGGGACAAACAGGTAGACTAAGATGCTGACGAGACCATTCTACTTCATATGGTGCTATAGCCAAAATCCCTCCCCACCCCAATGAAGGCAGGAATAAAACACTACGGAGGTGCGTAACGGTGCCACGGCACAATATGAAAAATGATCGCTCGACAGTTGAATCAGTCACATCATATGCGCCAATCTTTAGACCACTCTATACGACCAGAACTCACTGAAAACCTAACTGAACGTCGAGTTTTTATTCAAGGGAGACTAGGATCATGAAAAGTGCCTATTACGAGGATTATTTTGATCATTGAGTAAAAAATTGACTGTCATTTCCGTCATGCGACTTTCTAACAACACGAGATCCCTTACCAAAAATTTGATTTCAACAAAAGAGGTCAATGTGAAATCTCTCGAATTTTTTGCAAAAAGTTCACGTGGATTTTCCGTTGAAAAAATTCAGGTAAACTCCCACCGCTTGATCTAACTGTTGAGCTCGCCCTGTACGCTTCGGTGCCATGCGAAACGTGTGGCTCATTTGGCACAGTATAATAGGAGGAGAGAGCACTCCGACTGAAAACAAACTTCCGTTTACAAATTCGAATAATTTTCTGAGAACATTTATTTCAAACCAAACAAATAACGACTTCCACTCTTTCCTCTTCCTTTGCCGCGTATATTCCGCTATATCCCTCCAATGGCTCCCCGAAAAGCTTATCAAGTGTTTTTGAACCACTCAGCAAGACTCAATCATGAACACAAGCGCGGCATCTAGTTCCCAAGATTTCAACTAAATAAGCCTACAGACGGATGGCTATATCGTTTCTACACTGAACGGAAGAACAATTGATGCCAGAATGTATGCCCCCTTCTCTCTCCTAAATCAATTCGTAGATAAAAACTGCAAAAACGAATGGATGCATTGAATGGTGCAATGGTGGGAGGAGGAGAGGGAGAAGACCATAAAAATGGTATTTGGGAACAATTTCGCTTCGTTCATTTGGACAATAAAAAGTTGGAGAAACACAATTTTTGAATCTGTAAAAAAGCAGCTTTTCTATGAAAGCACTTCATAGGTAGATCACATAAATATGAACAATAACCCTTCAAACATAACTCCGCAAAATGTTCAAAAAGTGTAATCACTACAGTTCGTTGAAAATGATACAGAATTGTGAAACACTAACTTTGCGAACACATAGTCGAGTCTATCTGCTTGCGGGTGCAAGTTGGTCGTCCCAGCTGCACCACCAGCATCAGCTACACCATAGCTAGAACTCGACAGTCTTCTTGTCGTCTCTCCAACGATAAGCCTTTCGCTCGCATGACGGCTCCGTGCTCGCTCGTTGTCCAGCTGATCGCGCATCATATTCAACTGGTTTTCCAGTTGCCTTATTCGACTCTTCTGGGCACGATCACGACTTTCCACAATCCTTTCTACCTACAACAGCGATGAATTGAATGTTGTGCTTTCCATCATGAAAGGCGCAATGCGAACAGCACACAACCAGGATGCGTAAGTCGTCCACAAACGGACATCAATGCTGATGATATCGAGCTCTGCAACCGATCACTAAGAACGTTATGCCCTCATAGTAATCTGCGATAGTTTGGCCTTCTTCCGCAGTAATCATGTCAAGAAATTAATACTGCTATCAATTCTTCAATAATGCATTAGAGGAATTATCTGGAATGAAATTCGTCTTTGCGTCATGTGAACAACTGATTTCATGATTTACGAAGAAAAAGTGGACGACTTATATAAGATTTGATTTCCTATAAGCCGACAGAACGCAACATGAAAATCCTACCGGCCTAAATTGCGTATTGAGTTTCTTGATACCTCTAAGTGTCTATAGCCCCTTTCAAACTTGGCGAATCAACGTGAAATATGGTGCCTGAAAATCGTCCTACGTGCACCATATGCCACGCAAATTTAATAACTCTAGTTCCACTCGTTCTCCAGCCGAAACTCTTGGACCAACAAACAAATACAGATACTGACACACACGACGTTGCCATGATGCGTTTCTGCGGATTCCATTTGCAAAAAACGCGCAAGACAAGTGCTCAAGAGTTCTTCAAAATCGAGTACTTCATATAAAATAGCCTTCTCATTGACATCACATTCCCAACAATGGAACAGCACTATCACCACCANTTAGCCTTCTCATTGACATCACATACCCACAATGGAACAGCACTATCACCACCAACCTGAACTTTCTCAGCTTTCACCGCTGCCACGAATTTATCGTGCTCCTCCTTCTGTTTGGTGGTTAGTGCAATAAGTCGCTCACCATTGTCCATTTCAAGCTGTGCAATTTGTTGTTGCAACTGTGCACAATTTTTGTAAAGTTCCTGAAGAGTGCGTTGTTTTGCTCGATTGCGAAGAAACGAATATTCGTTGGCAGAATCGAAAAACTCACTACGATGAATCTCACAGGGATCCGATACCTGAATCTCGATTCCACACCTGTCCACACTAAACTACGCAAACACGCTGCTATCTCAAATTCCAGGCTCGACTCACGTCGCACATGCGTGTGCGTAGAATTGCTTACTGGTTTAACCGAAACAGTCGAAATCGGAGGTGGACAGTACCACTATTACGATTATTCCCCAATGGCAATTATGAGGTGGCTGGAACCGCGAAAACAACGTGGTCCCAAATCGAGTAATCGACGCACCTGTCACCCGATTATATTTCCCGCAACTAGTTCAACAAGTGGCTTCAGGTCATTTTAAAGTTGATTATGAGCAAATCGATCCGTTTTACGCCAATTGCCCAGACCAACGATCCTTTGTTCTCCATGACTGCTTCTTCTACGATCTCTGCTCGCAGAAAATTTTGACTTAAAGCCCTGATTAGCGCTGCGTGTTCAGTTGCTCAGATGATATGGCAAGGACACAACTCGCACTTTTCAGTTGCAATGCCGTATATCATAAAAAGTTCGTTATGCGCCTGCATGATGGCGTGTACAACTACTTTCAAGAAATTTCCGCTCCTCTCATTGTTTGACTGAGGTGAAAACGGTCCAACAAACATCGGTGATGTATTCCGGAATGAAAAGATACGAACATCTCCTTATTATATATTCTTATTGCGAAACGAACCCTATGCAAACCTTGTTCTCACGCTCCAAAGCACTGAGCGATCGTTCAATTGCCTCACGTTGCGAAGCTGTCTCGTTGATCACTAATTCCGCACTATGCTTCTCCATTTCTAGCTGAAATTTCATCAAATTCTGTTTGCCCAATCTTGAACAACAGCTTGTCTTCAGCTGCTAAATGCATCTCTTTGTGAGGCGAACCAGACCAAATTACCCTGGTTCCAAGAAGTTCACCTGAACAAAAATGATAGCTTATCTATAGAATCTCGAGCATGTAAGATGACCGACCCCCCCCCCCCCCCCTCACCGAGGTTCCTTCGTCGCCTTTACTTTACTGTGTCACAAAGCTGCTGCAGGACAAAGTGGTCCGAAAGGGGCAAAGGCGCGCTCGGAAGGACCGTGAGGAAAGACCTGCAAAAGTCTGCTCCCACCCCGGCCTCATGTGTTGTCTCATCCTACTTAAAGAGAAGGCTAAACGAGAAGGGTGGTTGCCAATGCTTGCAAAAGTCCACAGTGGCTGAAGGACAAGAAAATTAGTTGAAAACGTAAGCTCAATGAGCTCTACAACAGAACCCAAGGATGGCTCCAGCAAAAATGCACAGGTTTTGAGACCGAAGCGAGCATTTCATCACCAGAAGATTCTGCACTCCTTGCTCCTTTTACTGCGTGTGAAAAATATGCCATCTTCAGTCCCAACCTAACGAATTTCATTCTTCAAAATAGCCCGCATTTGGGGCTAGCGATGGCACTGACCTCGGGTTGAGGCACAGCACGAGGCTCCGGACTACATTTCCTGTGTCAGTGCCCCAAGATGGAGATCACTGGTCATTGACACATTTTACAAAGTCACCTGACTAACGACACTGAAAATGTTACTCAAACAGCAATAATGTCAAAAGATGAGGAAGGCCACTGACCCTATTATCAGTGTTTCACAACTACAAAATATGAATATCATCGACAAACGAATCAAATTCTTCCAACACTTCCCGTTGCCACTATGGTTGCTTTATTCGACAAATCCATTCCAGCTGGGTCCTTAAGCAGTCCAAATTTCACTCCAAAAAGCGCATAATTAACAAATTCTGCAACCTCACACAACATCCCTCTAGTGCTAGATCTCAACATCGTTCAAATGCAAAGGATGCACTTACAATTTCGATTTTCTTCGTCATTTGAATGCGCACTTTG
Source organism: Toxascaris leonina (assembly GCA_022844705.1). Taxonomy (NCBI): domain Eukaryota; kingdom Metazoa; phylum Nematoda; class Chromadorea; order Rhabditida; family Ascarididae; genus Toxascaris; species Toxascaris leonina. Next base: position 8,661 of record JAARMF010005306.1, read on the forward strand.
TTCATTTCCTCCACCTCATTTTCGACAGTTCGCTTCTCACTCTCCAATTGTGTCATTCGCCTTCTCACCTCTTCTACCTCACTATGCAGTGCTTTGCGTTCGTCATTAGCTGTTGACAATTGTGCACGCAGTTCCGCTTCTGTGCTACGTAACGTTCCAATTGTCTATAAGAGATCACAGTTGCCAAAACTCGTGATACAATAATTTGTATCGACCATATCAGCTGCTGCTAACACAACAGGTTAAATAGCCAATCTTTTGAAATATAATCGCCAAAGTGTTGTTTCCAAAAAAAAGAGAGGCATCACCTCGTGTGCCTCGTAAATTAGCCTCTAATTACTAATTCAAAGTTGCGTTATGTCATTCCACCGTTTCGGTGTCCCATATGCTCCTAACAGCTACAACTGCCCAAACACAGCTCCTGTTAATTCAAACGTATGGGCTGATCGGCATATAACTTCTGTGCGTTCAGAAGCACACGAATGCCCCAACAAATGGTGCCCCTCCCAATCCTACAACCCCTCCCCAACAAAAAAAGACGAAACAAAAAAAAACAAGAGAAATCAAGACGCTTCTATTCCAACATTTCATTTTCCTCACAGTGCCTCGAACCAGATAAATACGATCTTGACCATGTCAACCAAATAACTGTAATCTTTTGTAGCCTTTTAGCGCTGTAAAATAATCAATTAGCACTAATCAATTCCAGAATATAGAGTTACTGATATAACCACAATAATTACAACTATGTTAAAGATACCACCCTCCCGTTTAAAAGTCATCATGGAACGTGAATAATCGCTTATCGGCTGGTGACCATATTGTTGCGGCCAACAATTGCTCTAACCAGAAAATAAAAATAATGCACTTTCATGAATACAATGCCCACAGCTTCTATTTTCTGCGAAATAAGAAGACAGGTGGTGTTATATTGACCGTGGAGCTTCCAATCATGCCAATTTATTCTTGCCATTCTATTGCTTTGTTGGCATTCATTAGTTCATTCTCAAAATAGACTATTACACAGAAGGAGACTCGTATCGCATTTTGCTGCTACCTCGCTAAACGAACACTTGAAAGGTTCCTCAAACCCTACTTTTCGAGGAGGGGAACAGCATACAAGAGATGGCTCATACTCGACAAAGAAGACTCCTATATCCACGATGTACAGCAAAAAGGCCTCTACATTCAGAAATCAACCTATATACAAGTAAATATCGCCTTTTTTCAGTCTTCTGATATCACTTCTACTCTCAGAGATGTCAAGCAACCTTTTCCAGGCCAACAGTTCTGTCAACCAGACGACTCTTCTCAGTATTCAAATCTTGTAGTTGACGCTGCAATTCGGCTGTGCGACTGATTGCATCATGCAGATGCTGCTTTTGGTCGCGCAGTTCGGCACGAACCGCAGCCAATTCGCCCTCGAGTTGTTGTTTACGAGCACTAACGTTTGCTAGATCACTTTGCACCATGGCAAGCTGCAAATGCGACGAAGCGTTATAGCAACGGAGTTCTTTGAAGTTTATATCTCTTGAAATTGCAAATTTTACGTAAATTTATCGTTTCATATAAATTTAAAATTCTAGAATTTAATTCGCATTCTATGATATCGCTGCCGCATATTTCATTACCTTTAGTACCAAGAAAATCATAGAAGGGCAACGATCGCCATCACCTCTATATGGGGAGAAATTTTAACGTAGTCATGAGGTAAAAACCGAATGAAAAGCACACGCTCTAGCCAATATGCTCCGAATGCAGTGCGAGGACTCATGTGGAACAAGGGTATTGCTCTGTCTTCTCCCTAACGCATATACCTTGTACTTTTCAATACAGAAGACAATGTAGCTTGACACCAGTGGATTGCAATTATGTCCCGCCTCTTCTCAACAGGGAAAATCCATCGCGAATTGCACAAAACTTTCAAAATTTCTCCCCAGCACCGACGAGCGGAAAAGAAGAGAGTGTTGCCCTACTGAAATTAGCTTCCAATCTGCTACGACTCTCATATGGTCTTTCAACTTCCCGACACCGAAGACAACAAACATCAACATTCCGTGGAGTGTTTGATGCAACAATGAGTGCAAATAGGGTGTATTTTATGTAATATTGTTGGTACAACAACCAAGAATTGCATCAAATGCCGACTTAAGCAGTCCATAAACGGAAGACCACCTACAATGACTGGCCANNNCAATGACTGGCCATCTTTTATCTCTCCCAGACTTTTTCTTTCAAAAAACCATTTCAGCAGAAGATAACGGAACAATATAATCCTGCAAATTACTTCAAAGACCCTCCCAATCGTTTTCGTATATTATTACTGAATAACTGCTACTAATAGCCGAAGAAATATGCTCCGAATCAAGAACACTTTCAGGAGGAAACTAAAGTCTACTGATAATCGGATCGATGCCGCAAAAACGCTTCAAATATTTCGTAAGTTAACTTAGTCAAATTATGCGCAACTATGCCAACAACAGTACAGTCTACGAACCTGAGATCGGAGTTGTTGATTCTCTCGCATGATATGTGCTTGTTCCTCAAGATTCCTTCTCAAATCCTCCTCCACTCTTTCCGCCTTCATCAAATCTCGCTTCAATCGCTCCGCATCATCTCTCAGATCGGCATTCTTTGTTTCACTAATTTGCAATTGCGAAGCCAACTTCTTCAACGAGTCGCTTAAACTCTAAATAATTCTCAAAGAGGAATTCGTTCATATCGGAAAGCAAACAACTAATTTGGTAATTTACAGGGTGGCATATTTAACTATCGATACATTCAGTAGATGGGATAAGTCAAAATTGAGGATATCCCTGAAATGGCGACTTATGAGAGATCGACTTCATAAACTCTTATTGAAATGCAAATGAGTACATATTAGCACTCACATATACCGATCGACGCGAATACAGAAATAAACGAACACATATGTAATTAATTGTGCTGATGTTTTATTAATTAACATATTTCGGCGAATNATTTTATTAATAAGCAAATTTCGGCGAATACCTAAATGAGATGAAAGCATCGGTGTTAGTTAAGTATTGCCTTGTAATTCCATGAATTCGTGGTGCTAAATTACGTAGCGATTTCACTGAGTAACAAACGGAACACCCTTCAATATGACATATTCGAGTGAAGAAGAAATTTACCTGTCTTTCTGCGGCAAATGTTGCCATTAAAACTTTTACACGAGATTCACCCTCATCGGTCGGTAGCCTTTGTTCCAGATGGATTCTGTTAGTCTCAGATTGTTCTTGACGCTCGCGAAGTGCACGATTGTCGTTCTGCGAATTTTCCAATTCCGCCTGTACCCTTTTCAGCGAATCCTTGAAATTCATTCTTTGCTGTTTTGCAAATTTCAAACACAACGTGCCGTCAAGGGAAATGATACACATCGTATATGTCCTATGAACAAGAGTCAAGGAGATCACATTTGGAGGAAACTGTTTGCGACCAAGTCCTCCCTCCCTAAATCG
>JAARMF010005312.1:0-12130 GCA_022844705.1 Toxascaris leonina
AGCGAAACAAGCGACCTCGGTGTTTACAGTTGTTCATCGAAAGGTGGTAGGATGCTATAGCTAATACAAGTAGTGGAATCGTTTTGATAGGTGTTGTTTAATGTAGACATCATTACTATACCCAACGCATACCAGTTTGTTGAATTCGAGGATGACCACGAGGATGGATAAAATGGAACAACCACTCTTGTTTGACTCTTTCTTGACTTCAGATGCCTTATCTTTTCGGCGTCTAGAAGACAAACGATGAATGGAAAATTTGAATAGGACCGCTCTAAAGTGAAGGATTTGAAAGTGATCCTGTTGTTTCATGGTTTTTCTCTTAAGATTGTTGACTTCGTTATTGAAATTTGCAAGGCTTGCATTCTGCCAACTACTTTTTTGAGTTTAGACCCTTTCGATCAATTTTTTTCCTTTAGATTGCTATATGTAAACCGTGTTTCTTAGGAGCATTATTTCAACAAAACCAATCTCTAGTGCATGAATTTCAGCGATTCTGTAGTTCGAGATTGCCACTGAGCGATCAGATGATTCAATTTCAGAGCCATGCGAGCTGAGTACGCGATTATGTCTGTGCACTTTTTGACTTGTAATGACACTCGGTCTATCGGCTTAATAGCGAGAGGAGTGGAATTAAATAATCATTTTGCACTCAGCAATCGTCACAAATACTCTTGCCGTGAGGATAACTCCGCCATTAATTTCGACATATAAAGACTATCTACACCAATATTGTAACCATTGCAGAGCACTCAATTAGCCTATTTTCTTGGGGCTTCTAAACTTCGGATACCATAGGTTTGTTGCGCTTATGAACTGTTTCCAAGGATACGTCCACGTTGCATCCTACTAACAACGACCTTCAGAGTCGGAATAGCACAAGCATTCATTTGTTTGCACAGCCGGATAACAACCGTTCGTCGAGCGCAAACTCCTCGTAGTCATCTGTTGCTTGGCACATTTGTTCTCTTGCGTTTCCATCATCGTTCAGAAAAAAAAACTCGAGTGCCCATTTTTTAAAATTCGCTCCAGAATTTATTTTTTTGTCGTATTGAGCAGCAAATGCATGCATAAGTACAATTTAAATAATGATAATATGAGGCCATTACTTCATAATGCATTTCATTTCGTTTCGGGTCAGACCTCACGGATAACCATGGATGTGTAAAGGTGAAAGTCTTAGGTTCAAATTTCACTGGATGATATAATTTTCACCCGCCAAGACACATGAATATTTATTTATTTGTTTATTTATGTATTTATTTACTTCGTCATCACTGGACAATAGGCAATTGTTTGCCTTTATGTCGCATCAAAACCTTCAATTCAATGATCACGTTGGCTGTGCAAGTTGAGCAGTTGAATCGCACGGTATCTCATCGATCTCTGTCCCATTCTAGTTTTGCGAATTTTACATGTATAGTTCTTTCTTCTAGTACGACCATGGGTTACTACAGTGATTAAGCTGTTGAGGAACGAGCTTGACTTAGTTTCCTTCATCTGCTTTATCAGCTTCTGAAACTCAATATTTGCAAGGTGATTGATTTCATTCCAGTAGTATTTTGCCTTGAGGTCCTCAATTTTCTCGTGTCTTTTCCTCTGGTGGATTACTCGAATGCCATGATTTAGTACTCGCTGAATAATTAATAGTTCTTTTTTATGCGCAGCCATTGTCACTGGGATGAATAGCCTTAATATTGATAACACCAAGCTGTCGAAGAGCATTGTGGCTTGTGCCTCAGAGAGAGTAGTCGGATAGCCCGCAGGTAGTAGAGGCTGGCGGAAGACTGCTTTGATATAGCGTTAAAGTGCTTCCGATAGGTCAGCTCTTGGTTAAGGAAAAGACCAAGGTTTCTTGTACCACCTTCTACCTTTATGCTTTTACACCGATAAATATTACCAGATCTGCAGTAACCTTAGTCATTTGATGGGATGAGCAATACCTGCTAACCACTGTTTTCGAAGAGTTTATTTTCATGTGCATCATTTCTAAGTCCTTCCCGATTTTAGCAAAGTCTGAGGCCATATAATCCATCGCTTTCTCTTCGTGTGAAGCTCGTTCCTGATATAGTAATTGCACATCATCCGCGAACAAAACTAATTTCCCTTGTGTTTCTACGTTGGTGAGCGACGCCAAGAAGAAGGAGAAGAGGAGCGGTGATAAAACAGACCCCTGGGGGAGGCCAAACTTCACCAATTCTTTGCTGGAGCAAACACCGTTTACCACTGTACTTACCCCCCTTCCGCAAAGCAGGGCGCTTAAAGGCTGGAGTGCTGTATCATGGGGGTCAAGTGCGTCTATAAATCTTTGCAAGAGGATCTATGTGTTAACAGTGTCATATGCTTTTTGTATGTCCAGCTGTAAGATGTATCCGATCTTAGAATCATCCATTCCCTCAAGCAGGAATTCGGTTACTTCAGCGGTAGCAGTGAGGATAGAATGTCTTGCCCGAAAAGCATGCTGGGATGTAGGTATATAGGGTTCAAGCGCTCTGTAGAGCTGAGGGTAGATTGATCTTTCAAACAGCTTTAGCACTATCGACTGCAGCTCTCTTGGGCGGTGGCTAGTCGGGCTATGGGGGCCGCCTTTTTTGAACACTGGTATAATTGCCGCCTCCTTCCACTTCATCGGTACACGTCCAGTTTCAGTTATGCAGTTGAAAAGGCGCAGCAGTTGTCGGGCACGGAAAAACTTGTCATGTTTAATAATCATCGTGCAGCTTATTTTGTCAGGCCCCGGCGCCTGATATGGTTTTAATGTTTAAATAGCTTTAAACAGCGTATCGTAGCCCACTTCGTGATACTTGAAATCGCATCCCTCTTTTTTAATCAAGGCATGGCATCTTTACGTTTCCATGGCTTTGAGGAGATAAAAAACTTGTTTAGTTCATTTACATCGACGTCGTATATTACATTGTTTCCTTCCCATCATTGAGTTCAATATTTGCCACATTTTGTGAGGGTCTGCCTTATGTTGCTGAATGGGAGTTTGGCCTGCTGTTTCCGGTGTTCTCTGAGCAAACTGGCGATAAAATTGCGAAGCCTTTTTAGATCCTCCTTGAGCTGATCGTCTTGTGGCCTTTTATAAGTCAATCTTAGCAGTCGATTCCTCTCCCTCATCCACCTTCGAATCTCGGAAGGCAGATATTTGTCGTACTGGTTAAAGATCGCACGTTAAGAAAGACTCCCAGTATCGCGCGCTCACACTACCCGGCCTGTCAGTTACACGATGTGGCCTTCACTTGATTCAGCCTCCACGGTCGAGCTGAGGAGAGTTCCACGAGTTGGAGGTCGTCGTTGACACGCCACTTGAACATGTTCGCCTCTTGATTCCTTCGGAACACCTCTGACCATGCTTCTATTTCCTTGACTTATTCTGCGCTGTTGAGGTCCCGTCGCATTCTGGTACGAGGAGGAAGTAATTTAGCAAAAAGCTTCCTTTCTTTCATTTTTCGGAGTAACATTCTTGCGGTGTTCCTGTGCCGGAACTTGATTTTCATTATTCGTGGTTTATTGTCACGTTTTATACCATGTCTGCAGCTTCCCTGGTATTCAGCTTCTGGCACTTCGCAACTCAGCAGGATTCTCAGTGTGAGCGCTCTGTCATTGGTTATTGTTTGTCCATCTGTATCAGCCTCCGGGGCTTCTAAAATGACCAAGTTGTGTTCCTTCTCATCGCTTTCAGCGAACATTTTGAACGCGTTATAGCAACTTTGGACAAGCTGAAACTTGGCTTCGTTATCTCCCACCTCGAAGGTGGGGGGAGAATACCGGACTACTTGTACAGTTGATTGCGCAGACTCCAACTGGCGCATTAGGCTGTCCACCTACAGTTGTAGTTGCTCATTTATGGACGTGATCTTGTCGTTTGCTGCAGCAAGCTATTGGTTTGATTCGACCAGAGCAGTTATTATCATCAGCAGCGCCTTTATTTCTTCCTGCAGTGGGCTTGCTTGTTGCTTGGCCATTTCACTGAAGATTACTCGACACAACCGCATGCGATGAATACAAACGAACACTGTTGACTCCACAGAAATACCGTTCATACGGGTTGGTAAATAAATGCTGTTTCTTAGAAAGTATTGAGTTTAACAAAGAGATTTTGCGAAAAAAAATTGGCACATTCTCTAACTGGATCCAACAATTGCCATGCGATCATCATTACGCACCTTTCACATGCTCATTATGCATTTGCGAACTGTAAAACTAGGGCATTTTTGCGGCTGCGTGTAGACAGATGTATGGGGAATCACTGGAGTTATGAAATTTAGTCAGTGTACTGACGCCGAAACTTCCCTTTCTATCTCTTTTTTTTCCACTGGTCCATCATCTTTAAAGGCAAATACAGGCATTTGTAATGCTTCGCATTTTCAAGTTCGCAAATACTCCAGAAAATCAACCCATCGATGTTCAAAGATTATGGATTTGCATGCACACATTTTTCATTTAACTCCCATTTAAATATTTTCCCCAACATAAACATTTCTATCGTTTCAAATGTTTTGCACACATTTCACACTAGCCACTTTTTCATGTCATATTAAACTGCCCGAGTTGCAAAAAAATGTTTTATATTGGAATAAATAAAATGTTGAAAAATTTGCTCTCTCGTTAAATACGATAAATTCTTTGCCAATTTTCTTCCCTCGTTTGGCTTCATTAGATGAGCAAAGGTGGCAAATTTCACCTAATTCTTCAATATCAATACTATTATTTTCAACTATTTCACCTAATCCAAACCAATTTCCCCAATATATTCATTTGGTATGATTTCAATAGCAATAAAATATGCCGTATTGTACAATTTACTGAATATGCTGAAATGCTGGAAAATACCCTGAAATAAAATAATTTCTTTTTAAACAATCATATCCAATCGAATAGGCCATAACTGCTATATGTAGACTATCAATCTCCACCCCTCTCCTCTTATTAATGATTTTTAAGACAAGTGGCACCGATACAGCTACAGTGTTTATTTGTCTAAATTAGTCACCACTGCTTTTATGGGTTATTGATAAAAAAACGACTGTGAGCGATAACGACGTCTTCACGTTCCATTTAATCGGACCGCTCAAAAAAGCCTTCGCACAAAATTCCTTTTCCTCTACCGGTCGGCTTGGAGTGAAAAACAGAAAATTTCTATAAATTTTCTCACATACTTTAAAGTTTATAGTCCCTCTCGAAGTTAGAGAATTAATGCAAAAGATGGTATGGATGATTGTCTTGTGATATATAGCATATCAACAAAATTTTCTCAGTTCAATTTCATTGATTCCTCTCGTAGAACTATTGCACCAACAGATAGAACTATCTACATGCAAGGAAATGCAACATAGAAACAATGCACGTTGCAAAAATATAGAAGTAGTATCCTCGACGCTATTTGATATATAGTTGATGAGTTGATCGATGGAAGCGATAAAGTATTTCAGTGTGCACGCAGTCGTCTGAGGGATGTTCAGCACCTTACAGCGAGAGCACAAGAAGCAGTTGCAATAGCCCTTCGCTATGAAAACACCGTTCATTCGTGGTTCTAGAACAAAATCACCTCAACAGAGCAGAGAAGGCGTGAACACACACCTGATTCAATCAAAAGCGCTAAGCACTTTCTTTATATAGACATTTGTGATGGCTGCACACACGGCGAGCTGTTGTATGCTTAGCGCTTGTCCCTACGTCTGTTTCTAGTCTTTTCAATATTCGCACTCGATAACAGAAGAAGCCTATGGAAGTGAAACTTTAACATACCACCATCACCTTCAATTTTGCAATATCTCAATGCGTCTATCACTTAGTCACATGAACTTTTGCCAAGCTAAATTTAAGAACGTCTTTTTTTCAGTGATGAACCAATATCACTTTTGATTTTTAATGGAATATGCAAACTTTTATAGAAGAGCGTTTGTGCGTCCGTATATGTAATGTGCACGCGTTTATCTGCCTGTTTATCAAGTTCGGAAATTTCAGTGGTTGTGGCAGTGAAATTCGGTAGCTGTAGGCTACGCAGTAGTATGATCTCTTCGACCCAATATTCTCTCGATTGTACATCACTTCATGCGCTATAAAACCTTCTAGATGAATTTTCATCGGCGATGTGCTAATAAGAAACGAACTTTCGGCTACAGATTTTTGCGAGCAGAGTTGTCTCTGCATAAAAGGCCCTCACCGATGTTATGCTACTATTTTTTACGACATTACGATCACCCATCTCAGTTGCAATGATAAGCATTTTTGTGCTCAACTCTGTCCAGACGTCTTACGCTGTTTTCATCGGGGTTTCTGCAAGGATGATATAAATATCTGAAAAATCTTGCAAGCCATTTGGCTTGTCAGCTTGTAAGTCGCTTAGGGTACAAAGAAGACTGATACCATATAATGTTTATATAAGCCACCATCTGGTAGGTATAGTTGCACTGTGGTAGAATCTCTCATAGTGTCTCTCACGTTGGTTTATCAAATCTGAGAGAATTTATAGACATCTGTAATCGTTCATAAATTTGTGGGTATTTGCAGTGGGCAAATTTTCATTTTACTTCGGTGAGATGATAGAAAGAGCGATTTCTTATGGAAGACTAATGTGAGTGGGAGGATTGCATGAAATGAGATGTTACTATTCGTTATATTAATTCTTCTTTGAGAGCTTATGCAACATTTGAGGAGAAATCAATCTATTGATTGATTGGTTTCGTTCTTTTGATTTCAAAATCACACACTCACATTTTCAAAATTCAACTCAAAACTTTTAAAATTCAATTCAAAAATTCAAATATTCAACTTGCCTCGTTGAATGCACCTGTTGATTTTAATTTATGGACACTTCGATTGTGCCGGTTGAAAGCTAGTGATTGTTATGGTTACATAGAATAACATCGTCATTTGTCATTTAGTTAAATTGCGATTAGGATGCACTTAAACGTGGATCTTTCTCTGCATTTGCATTTGGCTCCTCATTTGTACATGGAGTTGCACTTCATCGCTCTCTTGTTCCCGTTTTTGTCACGGAAACCAAACAACGATTGCTGCTTGTCCCTATTCAGGCCAGGCGTTGCCCTGTCATATATATTATATATATGGCATGAGTTTGACAATGCGGAATTATACAAATATTGCCACTCCACTCTCTTGAAGTGTCTTTCAGCTCGAAAAAACTTGTGGATATAGATCAAGTCTTTTCGAACAGCGCTGCAAAGCAACCGAAGAAAATTTGGGGCCTACTTCTATGAACGTTATATCAAATGGATGATCAATTCGCACACCGATCTTGTAGGGTTTTTTGCTTACTCCGATGCCATGAATTGAAATGTTGTAGGTGAGCAAGAAAGGTTTGATTAAGGATATGCTGCCGTGCATACTACAAGTATATCGCTGTCCTTCAATCCAAACATATGGGTATACTAACCTAGTTTACTTACCCACAAACCTACGTACAGCTAAAACTCCATCCTCTACTTAGAACATCTCAATGGCAGCCTACCTGTAAATCAGTTTATTGGTAAGTAAATCACTTGCTTTAAAACTATTTGCTAAGTTCTTATACTGCTTTGTCGAACTTTTATAGGTGAACGAACTTACTCTGAAATAAAAGCATCAAATAAATCATTGAACACGCCGTTGAAGTTTTGGGGCCTACTTTTATGAACATTATATCAAATGGATGACCAATTCAACATCGATCTTACTGTCCTTATGCTGTCCTTCAATATTTGAATTTGACAGAAAAACACCATATTACGCATGATGGTCATATGACAGCCATCGAACTGATATGAACCTAAAAATAAGTCACGTCATGCGAATATTGGAGAATATCAGGAAGAGTAATATTGAGGGCTGACCATGGGCGTGAAAAAGCCTTCAAAGAACTGATTTTTGGGAAACAAAGAGATATGAAGAAAGATGTCGTAGATATTCTTTATAACAACCGATCAACTGAGGAGATTTTCGTTTTAAAAAACTTTTCTGCTGGGAGAAAGATATTGAAGACGAGGTAATGCATTGCAAATCTTTTGTTATTACTTTGCTTTATTCGTCATAATACGAAGCAAATGCATCAGTGCTTCAGCGTGACGGAATTCCTCCCTCTGAGTTGTCTGCTAGCAGTGAAACCACTATTAAAGAATAAGTATCTCTCTCATCATTGGTTCTGAAAATGGGCGAAGATTTCAAACGTTCATGAGTTTGTTCCTTCGAAATTTGTAAAGCGTTTCCATGGGCTTTACTAAACTTGCTCTAATGATGGCTCCTAAACCGAAGTTTTGTCGACGGCTCTCGGAGTCATCAGATGCTTTCGACTTTCAAGGCATTGAAGTTCGAGTCGTAGGAGGTATTTCAGCTCGTGGTTTTGATCAGAAGTCATCAACAGACCATAGTTGTGGAATTTGGTCCGGCTGCAATTACAGCTCTCTGTGGCATCAAACGGCTCGCGCTTGGAGGGTGACCAGAAAGCTCCTTGAGATTATCAAGCCAAATTTTTTTTTGCATGCCCACTGATCAAGATCGTTTTCGAACGTGGCAGTGTATTCTCTCCAAAATGCCTCTTTTGGACTTTTCTTGCCAGACTGAACAAGTTGAGGGCAAAATTTCGGTGATGATCTTTTGATGGCAAGATGTTTACATGAATAAACCCATCTCCAAATGTGAAAGGTGACTAGTTTTTGAAATCAAAGCATCCGCCGCAGTCACGAAAGCTATGAATTGAGGCGTTTACGAGCTCAGCTCCTGTTCACACTAAAATGTATACTAGCAAAATGCATCGTGCACTCTAGCCATAGCTTCTCATGTTTTTAAATGCCTCTTTCAGCCTACAAATAAGCGGTGATAAAAAATATGTGGAGTATGGAAGGCAAAGCGAAAAAAAAATAGAAGTGTGCACGTCAGATATAGAATACACTCCTAGTTGTGATTTTATTTTCCTAAGTGCAAAAGCCTGCAGAGAGCATTAATATCCAAAAAATCAATTTCGAGGAAAGGCATAGCTTTCTCAGGATATTGATTTCAGATGATCGATTGACGAAGATCTTTGTCGTTTCACTTGCGCTCGTTTGGTTCACACTTCTTTTCTATGAATACCACCTCAACTATCCGCATTTCTTGGATGCACCTATGGTGCTTAGATCATTATTTAGATCTTCATTTCTTGAAAAGAACCAACAGGTTGGGTTGCTTCATGAAATACTAAAAATAGCGTTTGAAGGGAATTCAGTGGCCATATTGCGGGATATCGAATGTTAAAGATGAAACAAACATTTATATTTATGAAATGAAAAGTAAGCATAAATATCCTCGATTATAGCGTTTGATCGATTGTAGCGTTCAGAGGAGAAGCTGTCAGACAGTTGTGAATAAAATAGCAAAACAACAGAATACTAGTGCACGTCGATTAGAAGAATTTTTAGAACATTGAGCCGAAAAGAATCCAAAAAGACCACTGTGATGAAAAGGCGATCATTTGACCGCTATATAAATAAGAGCATTTCATTATTGCTAAAATGCGACCAAACATTCATGGCAGTCAGAATTAATCCGAGAGCGCATGTACAGGAAAGCTTTTACAGGTGAGGGCGTCTTTCATATTGACCATGGGTGGGCCTTCTCAGAATAACTCCTTAAATTCATAACCAATTTTTCCACAGTGATTCGAATTTTTGGGTGACTCAAATTTTTTTTGTGACCATTTAATTTGCCAAAGGAAACTGCTTGTGCAAAAAAAAATATAATGCCAATCTCCCTGACGCGTTTCTCCACTTAGCAAAAATCATTTCGAGCTTCATAACCAATAACGTTGCAGTTTCGAGAGAATCGATCAAAGCTAATTCTAGCGTGGAATACTTTCTTCAGCTATGATTTNNNGGCCACCAGGAATCGAAGGTTATTTCATTTGCCCTCTTCTTTTCACACGCATCAGCTGCTTTCGATTACATTCGAACTTTCATTCTGCAATATTTTTGCAACTTAATATTTGTATTTGCAATGTATCTTTGCATAAACAACAGCATTTGCAAATTGACTTTTGCAAACGCTGTTGTGCAAACACTTTTGCAAACGCTGTTGCGACTTTTGCAAACGCTGTTGTGTATGCACTTGCGCGATCGGTGGCTTTATGTCGGCAGCAAAGAGAACAATCGTCGCGAAGTTTCGAGGGGATAACCTATACTACAAAATGACGACTTAGCACGTCAACTTTCTAAGGGATCAGCCTACTTGTAAGTGACTGTGGATAGCTAAACCCACCAGAAAATTCGCAACGATTTTCCAACTGCCCGCTCGAATTTTATGGCTATCCAAATCGCATTTCACAATCGATCGGATCACAAAAACAAATTTTTAGTCGACACCTGTGTGGGCGGTCGCTTCGATCAAAATATGAGTTAATTAGTTTAGCTTTTTATTACCCATTAGCATTTCACTTATTCTGCTTTACTTTGTTTTGCTGCACTAACATAATATTAATCAAAGCTAGCAATTTGCTAATCTCACGTGGAAATCAAAGCTCATATCCAGCTAGACGTTCCGAATATTCTCGCTTGCCATATGCCACTTTAAAAAGTGAGAAAAATAGCATTATTAACTGTCGCTACATGCAAATCGTCGTTTCTATCCATTTCTGTGTTTACCTGCCTATTTGACTATAAATGAACTGATGAACACTTAACGTTGTATATATCCACCTGCATATTAGTAACAGCTCACCAGTTAGGTCACTAATTAAATATTAGATCAAGCTACGATTATTGACTGTTCAAATTTCATTGTTACTATTCACTGATGCACCTAGGCCAAGTCATCACTTCAGTTGCTTCGAACTAAGACTAGAAGTATACACAAATAATGGATGAGAAGGACTGTTTAGAAAAAGAGTGAAGTTGAAGCTGAATTGAATCAAATATCGCTGTAAAAAGTGCAGGAACAAGAACACACTGTCATTGCATAATTCAAGAGTAATGATGTTTTTTTCAGTCAACTCTCAGCGGCTGATGTTGTTGTATTCCATATACGAAATACCGACCCAAAAGATTTGCCTCGATCGAGATCTCGGCATCAGCTCTTCGCATTCTTTTTACAAGAGTCTCCCTACCATACGGGCTCTACTCTTAATCATTTGCCTCATGACTACTTCAATATAACGATGTCATATAGGTATGATGTAGTAGTCGTTGAACTGTAGCTACTCTTGTTGATCGGTTAGCATCGGGACTGCTTGCCTTTATCATACATTAAAAGACCGAATTGGGCAAATGATCTAAGATTGATAAACGAATTGGTAATCAAACTCTCGGTTCTATTCTTACTTCGTAGATCAGTGTCGAACACTAGCTAGAAGAGAGGCTTTCACGAATAGGCTCTAAGTTCCTACTCCGCACGCCATATTTCTTAGCAGTAGCCAAAAGTCCGCAGCACTGAGCGCAAGAAAGCTGCTGGTTCAGTAGAAAAAGAAAGTGTCTCATCGTTGTAGCGCTTTAAAGTATCGCAGATTCCTAGCCAAGGTAGCAAACTTTGCACCGGTCTTTTTGCATCCTATAATTTACTTAGAGCTATCGAAGAAAGCAGCCGGATAATATAGAGGAGTGATTTATTTCAGATATCAGAGCAATTAAAATGAACAAACAAACACGATTGAGATGAATGTGGATCGTCTTGAGAATACTCGTTGATGATCTCATAATTGGGAGCGTTCGATTAGCCCCTTTGTGCAGTTTCCTATCTCGCTGTTTTTAGGCAGACCGGGTTGAAGTGCTTTTTTACGTTGCCTCTAACTTGAGTAATTAAACCTGGGCAACCAAACCGAAAGCAAGACAAAAGCACCTAATAGAAAAACTAACCAAATAATTTCAACTAGCGAGTTACAAGATCCGAAGCGAACAAACCAAGACTAATGAAAGAGAAATTCGCACTTATTCCCTCATTTCCTGCTCGGTGCGTTCATTTCGATTCAGCACAACGATGCAAGATTTCATTTGTTTCCTCTGCTTGCGAATTCCCAATTCATTACATATTTCGCTTCATCGTGAATGTTCATCTGATTATTGTTGTGCTCTTCAGTTTTTCTGGTTCCTCAATAAGTTATCGTGTCCACGTATTTCCGCTGCCCGTTATCGACAAGTGAATTGTTTAACAGTTGCATAACAAG
>JAARMF010005315.1:0-12122 GCA_022844705.1 Toxascaris leonina
TCAATCAAGTGATCAAGTGATATCGATGTCCGAATATTGGAATTCAGTAGGAATTTGGATGCGAAATGTTCTGATTTCAGTGCGAACTTTTGTGGTTTTGCTGCTAAATTTTGTGATTTCACTGCTATTCCACCGAAAAATTTCTGATGTTATTCTCCTAAGCGGCGTACTGTTTGCAACTTCCTCAGAAAGATTTTTCCTGTATTTTCAATTGTCACTAATGTATATTTTGTGATCATTATTATCGATCATTGCAATTGTGTTTATCAGCAATAAATCTTACAAATAAGCTGTCGTATTTTCCCTGAGGCATCTTTATCGTTAACGGGGGCTATCCTTTATATTTCTCGTTGAAAGCTTCCATTATTTGTTTAATTTAGTTTCCGCGAGAAATGTTATAAAGAAATCATGCCGCAAGTAATATCCGATGATTATGATTTGTGGCAAATCTTAGCAAGCAGAAGGATTCTCACAAGTTTCAAGAGAATGTTGAATGAAATAAGGGGAAGATGGTATATAGGATATACACTAAATGAAGACGTTCTATGCTAACCACCAAGGTGGTCTTCGATTATGACAGGATAGTCAAAAACAGCAGAAAATGGAACCCGTTTTGCATCTAATCGAGTCACGGGAATGATTACACGTAGTTGATCAAGATTCTGTGGAACGGTCCCACTTTTTCCAAATTGCAGATTATTCATGGCTCAGAAATTAGACTGGTTGAGGAGAAGCATATAATGCCAGCTGCTTGGTTAAGCTTCCGTTGTTCCTTAATTTACTCAAGTAGCTAAGTGGATAAGCATCCCTGACGATTGTTTGACGTCCGGTTCCAATAAAAAGTGATACAGGTTGAGTTTGGTTGGGAAGAATGGACAAATGTGTGATTGGCTATCTGGACAAGTGATCATAAAAGTGAAGCTGCCCATGTTTACTGAAAGGCGGGAAACTCTTTCATTAATAAGTATCCGTGGAATGAAATTTGTATAGCACGACATTGCAAGATATATGAGAAAAGAGTTGTTTTTCGTAATGTAAGTTGACGTGTTTGAATATTCGGCTAGTATATTGATGGGTTTCTAGGCGATGAAGGAAGAAGGAGCCAAAAGCTGAATCGGCAGCAGTAATGGAGGATGGAAGTCGCTAACGTTTCGAGAGGATTCTTAGCATCGCTCGGATCCGAAGAATCGACATTGCAGTGGCATTATCAGCATGAGCCCCAAATGTCACGACTGAATCTACATTGCATTAAAGTGCACGAAGCAATTTGAGAGTCGGCGAAGGATTCAGCTCCATCCATAGAGAGGATGGATGGGGCTGAATCCTTCTCCATGTTACTCTTTCTTTAAAGGAAGATATCATAAACTTCAGACTTTTTATTAGCTCTAGTTCGAAGTAGATTTACTTCCGTCCATATTAGTGCCCCGGAAGTCGTGAATGATGATGCAATCATAAACAACGAAAGGATGTGATAGGTGTAATCGTTGATGAATACAGTCATCTTCGAGCATCAAGTCGCCCATTCATGAGCACTGCCATTCTTGTGATGCTTACGTGAGGATGAATCGTGCGAACGCCTCTTCATATTTCACCTGCATACCTTCTCGGTGATGACATCGTTGAAGCAAGAGTTGCGATGTTAATGGCGACGACAGCACGAACATTCGAAAAACATTTATAATGGGTGTGTGGCACCAATAGCACAAGTGATCACGCGCGCCTTGCACGGCCAGGATCACTTGAAGTGGAAAGACTAAATGGAGTGATAAGCATTTGATAAAAATATTTCTGCAAGGGGCTATAGTTGTGATAGGGAACGCATAATCAGGAATTGATCCATAGTAATAAAGGGATCCATAACACCGTTGATCGATTTTCAATCGATCTTTTCACACTGTTCAGGAATCGAGAAAATTGAATTAAGTTGGAGCTGCTGAAGGGAAGTGGGGAGTGGAGGGGAGGGGAAACGGAGAGCAGCAATGCAAGACCGCTATCACCTTCTTCCTTTAGCGAAACCCACGGAACGTATTCTACGGTGCGAATGTAGACTGAGCATTGAGCTTTGAGGATTAAGAAATCAGTGTTAAAGATTTCGATGTTTATTTCGTGGAACCTGAAGAATTCTCCAGTTTATGGATATAGGTGATAACATTAAAATGGCACAAAGATTCTGATGGAAAGAATGAAGGGAATGTGCTAAAATGCCGATAATAATATCCGATATGGTAAGCACTATTTACCGTTGATGATATGATAAGCTGACGTTTTCGATACAACTAGAATGGACAGCGCTCTCTGCCTCGTTCGGGGACTTCGCTGAGCAGAATTTACCTCAGACAAAAGGTTGGGGGAGGAGGGGAGGAGAGATGGGATGGAAGAGAGTTGAAACGGAACGTTTGGTGTTTAAGTCGTCTTATGTGAAGCTTGAAAATTATTAGATAAACCAAGTAATAAAGGGATGGATTGAATTATGATGAATATTAGAAGGAAGCGTTGCATTAGAGACTGATTGAAGTCTCATCTCGACGTTTTTGAGCAAGAGATCGAGTGCTAAGGATGGCAAACCAAATTGCATCTCATCGGATTCATCTGGTTTATTTTCCAATATGGATGAGGGTGATATGGGAAGCAAGAACGCGGCAGACAGCCAACAAGATGGGAAGATCCGCAACAACATCTATATGGGGTTGCTTGGATGCGGCGAGCTTAGGATCACGAAAGTTGGAAATATTGCCAACTGCAACGACGAAGAGAATGACGAAGTCGATGAAACCGTAGCTGTTCAACGTATTCAAGGTATCGATGAGGGTGATACGTCGAATGGAGTACGCACTCTTTAATCGTTTCATTGCCAGAGGGGGCGATTCTTGTTTTTAGATGAGTGCCACCAATATGGATGATGCACTTGGCTTATTGTGTTCAATTCTTTGTCGGTATTAATTTACTTGCCTTTTTTTTCAGTTTTGTTTCCTCTCATCTTACTCCTCCTCCCCCCCCCCCCTTTTTTGGCATGAGTTTGCAATTTTTCCTCTCAGTTTGCAATTTTTGACATTTGAACTAACTTTAAAATTTCGCTGCAGAATAAGTCTATTTCCAGGACGAAAGAAAGGTGAATATCCGTGTAGAATTTCGGTTGGAGGAGGAGAGGAATGGGGCCAGAGGATGGATGAGCGAGAGGCGAAGGCCGATTCGTTGCCATATATACAACTCAGCTTCAAAACTTCAAATAACTTGACTGTGCAGGACGTGGTCGGTAATGTTACAAGCCTGTTCATCGGTAATATTTATCGACGGGTGGTCTAATTGTATGCGAATTGAACCTTCTCTAGTCCTCAGCACCGTCATCGCCGGAACATTGATAATGAAAGTGCGAAAAGTCGTCCATAGCTTGTGTTCATTCGAGTGCGTCGGAGGAAGAAAGATTCTTTGTCCAAAGATCGCTGTATTCACTTATCGTCCAATTTTATCATAAATATTCGCCACTTGTAATAAGTGTCATACGTGCTTTAAGCGGGATGTTGATGCGAACAGGCGGACTTTTACTTCCGACTGAATAATTTTCGGAGAATATTTCCTGTGAGCTGAGGTCAGTCGGAAGAAAGAGAACGTCAGGTTTAAGCGCGGCTAAATTTGATTATCGTTTTCTTGGTGATCGATTCGAAGCGTAAATATTTTCCTCTGAACTGAATCGAAATTCAGTTTTTTAGGTGAGAAGGATATTACAGGATGACTTGGGGGGGGGGGGGGGGGGGGGNCATTCTTACGAACGATGGACTATTTCAACGAAGTGAGAGGGTGGAGGGGGCGAGGGGTATGAAATCTCTCATTTTTTGGGATTTCGAGCTGCTTTTTTGAAGAGAAAGATGGAATTTCGTTTTAGCTGAAAGAGATTTTATCGAGTACTTTAGGGTTGGGGGAGAATGGTAGAAGCACTATATCAGGTATGTACTTTCAGGAGAGAGAGAGGTGGGGGAGGGGGGAGGGAATCTGGAGAAATCTCATCATCCACTTCTTATGAAGGAAATTCTCTTTCCGCAGAAATAAATTAACACTATAAATGGAAAGGGAAGGATAATAAAGCTGTCTACACTGGATGGACTATCGGCTTTCTTTGAGCGNGAAAAGAAAAGTATAATAAAGCTGTCTACACTAGATGGACTATCGGCTTTCTTTGAGCGTTTCTTTGTTACGATGTGGTCTTACTCCACATTTTGGTCTATATATCTTCGATCAAATTGTGTCAGATTTATGAGGAAGGAAACTACCTGTCTTTCGGTGATCCCTCATGCAACTATGATGAAAACTATAATTAGATTATGGTTGATGGAGTTGTATTCGAGGAAGAATTCAGCAGCATTTTAGTAGCATTAATGCAGTACAGTAATAAAATATTTTTGTTACACTTTATTGCAGCAATAAGTGAATTTCACTGAAATAATAGCTTCTCAAATGAATTTGTTGAGAAGAATCCTGAAAAATTTCAGAAGCATAGATCTGGTTCAGAAAGAAGTGGGGGTAGGAGGGAAAGGGGGAGAGGATAGTTGGTCAAAGTCATACGGTATTTTTTGAACTTCCGCTTCTTAAAACTGTTAGCTTGCTTCGCGATGACGAGTTTTTTTNACGATGACGAGCTTTTTTTTACTCAGGCGAGTGAATTATCTGATCTCTGGCCCATACCAATTGGTTTCCTGGATTTCTCATTTTTCATACCGCTGTCAGATATTCTCGAAGCTATTTCATTCATTTAAGAGGAGTTCGAGGAGTGGGACTAACCTCGGCAATACTCTAGACAAAGACTAAGTAAATGAATATGAATTTATCGCATTATTTTATATGAGTTGAGTGGCCATCTGGAGAAACAGTGTAGAAATTGGAATACGATACCCTCATCTGTGCCTCTGTAGTACAAAGCCTTTCCATAAGAACATCTAAATGTAACATAAAGCTCAATGTCATTTCAAAAAGTGGTGGTCATCATGACGATGATGTCGTTGTCCATTGTCGACTCAAAAGCTGACGAGAAATTCCTCTCGCTTCAATTGCTTACCATCCTGAGAATTGAGGATGAACAAAATGGGCCCACCCTGTCTGATGTGAAGGAAGTATAGTTGGGTTGCGCTGGTCAACGCTTAAGGATTTTTCATTGAGACGTTCGTTCAACCAGCCGAAGAAATATGTTTTTTATTTAACCGTTGAAATTGGTTAGTCTTAAGGACAGAATTGCTTGATTAGAACACATTTTGAAATGTTGGGCGCAAAAGAGATTAGGAAGTGAAGCAGGCATGCAGACATGCAGTCGAAGAAAGATGTAGAGATATATTTGGCTTCTTTACAGGTCATGAGAGTGGGTTCGGCGATGAAGTACCTAACAAAACAATGGCTGGTACTAGCCGTTAATGCCATTGCTCACAATAACTTACTGCTGNAGAGATATATTTGGCTTCTTTATAGGTCATGCGAATGGGTTCGGCGATGAAATACCTAACAAAGCAATGGCTGGCACTAGCCGTTAATGCCATTGCTCACAATAACTTACTGCTGAGTCATCATCTACCTGAAGTTTATTTGACCGAAAGATTGCTCTAGAGGAGTTAAAGACAACCTTCCCGGTGATCCATATGCTCCTCGGAGAAAATTTCAGGATACAGGATATTAACAGCTTGGTCTAATCAGCTAAGGGTGATGGGAAGGTGATGAAGATTGTTTGCTGCTTTTCTGGCTCATTCAAGGTCTCATTAAAGCACAAAATTGTCGAGGGTTTCATCTCACAGGAATGGCGTTCATCGCATCGGCGCATACGGATATATGTGCGTGGAACCGATGCAAAATGACGCAAAAAAAGGATGGTAATCACAATTTTTGTCTTTTATGGAAAACTGGGCAGGCTGATATGATTTTGGTACAGGCAAGTTTTCGATTAGGCTCGCTAAGGTGTGTTGGATGGGCTAGGCTTGTGTTTCATGTGTATGTTTTTAATATTCAGGACGGTCACTTATGACTTGTCAAGTTCCAGACCATCCAAGTCATCGAATCCGAGTCCAATCTTCAGATATTTGTTCCACGCTGATTTATCAGATCAGCAGCTGAAGCGCTCGTCATCTCTTCGACTTCAATTCGTTTGTGGTCTCCGGTTTGTATTCTATCATGTGCCGGCATCCCCGAGTCAAATGGATTTTTCTCGCTATGTTGTCTTGATATAGAGGTAGATATGCGGTAGGGAGGTGGATATGTCATAACTCCTGTGCACACCTGATATGATCAAGTGGGGTGGCCGCAAACTTTTGATCTACAGTGTAGCTTATGCGTGGGGGGGGGGGGCCAGTAACTTTTGATCTGCAATCGTGCAATTGAGGTTTCGGATTGGGGTGTTTGCTAACCTACAATGTGGGTCCGACATGAAGAGATTGAAGGGGCTGCTAATTTCCGATCTATGATACAATGGTGAATACACTCAAGATACGGGAGCCGATCACCTTTTGATCTACTGTTATGACTCTAAGCCGAATGACAGATGTAGGTGCTCCTTGCTTTGATCTACTTTGGTCAACGCTGATTGCACATTCGAGTGTCGTCATTCTGTCCACTTCAGATGACCCTATCAAAGAATAAAGTGCCTCAATTTCCGACTCATAATTGGGGGCTTTGGCATGAACGGATGTATGTACATGCGCCAGTTTTTGATCGACCATGACGGTCACGATCTGAATGGATGATATGGACATGATCGTGCTTTTATTGATCACTGCTATTTTGATCTTCATCACTGTGGGTGGGCGTTTATTGCTTGAACGTCATTTGCCACTCCCACCTCTCCTAAGCTCCTCCTCCCCTTTTTCCTCGTAATTCCGGTCTTATGCAAAGAACAAGATTCTATAGCCACATGATGCAATCCCCTTCTTCTTAAAGACGGCTTCATTCATTTGTTGGAACAATGCAAATGTTCGCTCATTTGAAGATATAATGACTTATCAGATGGCATTCGGATGAGAGCTGGAAAGTGAACTTGACTGAATCGTGAGTCCCGAAGGCTTCATCGCTGCAAAAGAACTCCAATCTTAGCGGACTCCAACTTATTATCCACTGAGATGTCAGAATCCTGAACCTAAACGACACAGCCAACACATTGTTCTTGATAGAACATGGAAATTATTAGAACCATTGTCAGAGAGCATTGGACAGTTCTTCACTAAAAGCCACATTTGAAAATTATAGCATCACTTACTAGTTGAGCTGAGACCATATTACAAACATTTGTTCAATATGCCTAAGGGCTTTATCTTAGAAACCGAGAGCTACATTTCACAGTCGACAGCATAAGATGACATTGGAAATTTGAGCCAAACCTGTTAATCTTACCAATATACTGCACGAGAAGTAGTGTCCCGACTCCGGAGCCTTATGCGATACTTGAAATCATCGTGGAAGTGAGAGAGACGATGGAGTTTGCGGTGATGCTTGCGTTCTCGAGAATAGGCATTGCCTCATTAAGTGGAATAGCATCGAAGAGAGAAAAGGAGCATTCACTGTCTTTAGGATCTTCTTGCGATCAACATCTTCAGCGGAGTCATTTAAACAAGACGACAGGTGGGTGGTAGTTGATTGAGAAATGCGAGTTGTTAATCAATTGATAAATCATTTCACCTGGAAGACTGCAAAACTTCCAGATCTCTGGCAGAGACGAGCTAGCAATCGACCGCTATTTGGGCTCATAGGCCCGTGGTTGAGCTTTTCGCTCTTGAATCACCTTTTATATACAGAGACATCTATTGGTCATTTTCATCTAGAGGAAGCTGCCCGTTGCGTAAAATATCACTAGGAAACAAGGAGAAAGATAAGATCGGAACAGCTGCTAATCTGTTATGAATAATAAATGAAATCTTGTCAGGATTCGTCGACAATTCATCGCTTTCGCTTGCTAAAACATCGAAAATATATCTATTTCATCGAAATTTTTATTGGACAAGGCAATGCCGGATGATGCAGGAAGGGGATGAGCGTCCGCAATTGTCGGATCCAGAAATCGATGCCGGAAGGTAGAAATGCAGCTTCTACAAAAGAATTTATGCAATCCTGACTCCACTGTTCCCTTTGTTGTTTCTTTGGATGTTTCCCAACAGCGACTTCTCATAGCTTTGAAGCAACGCATCTGTGTGGCGTTTGATTCTCTTCCCATTTTCCCCATCTATCATCTACAGACAGAATCGTTTCCCGACCACTTCTCTCTAAATCCGCATGATCTCCAATCGTTCATTTTAGTCGTATGTGCTTCACTCACTGTATATTTGTTCTTTCTAACAAGATTTTGCAGAAGTTTGAGGCAGAAAAACCATAAGAAGTTATGGCGGTTTCTAGAAGATACATTGAACAGCTCTCCGGAGGAAAAAAGACCACATTTTGCAGTAAAATCTCTCAAATAATCGACTTTTCTCATATCTATCCATTGAAAACAGAGTCATAGCAATAGAGGTCGGTCACTTTTAGACGTTCATCCCGTTTAATTTGCAGCTCTGGATATCTATTATTTCGCACCTTATGGCAAGCTATTTTCCTAGGTTACTTTACAAGGTGGATATAATTTTCTTCAGGTGCTGCAACTTCCTTCAACCTCACCTTCCACCCCCCCCCCCTCCTGCAAATAAGCACATTTTACTGTCGACCATCAAATGTATGACGATAAAATTCACTCAAAAAAT
This sequence comes from Toxascaris leonina, assembly GCA_022844705.1. Classification (NCBI taxonomy): domain Eukaryota; kingdom Metazoa; phylum Nematoda; class Chromadorea; order Rhabditida; family Ascarididae; genus Toxascaris; species Toxascaris leonina. Next base: position 8,694 of record JAARMF010005315.1, read on the forward strand.
CCATCGATACTCAAAAAGAAACACATAGATAAATTTAAGGAATTGGTCACTTGATTGATGAGCACCTATTTAGCTTTTACGACTTGAAAAAAATCATTCATTCCCTAGCTTCATTCTTGCGGTGTCAATATTCATTGTGTTGACTTTAGTAAAATCTACTCAAAGATTGCTTTTTAGTTAGTCGATAAGCCTTTGTTAAACTTCATTTCCTTTTGTTAAGAAGCTTATAATCTCACTTGACAAACTTTTCATTTTTTATCAGCAACTTGATTTTACTCATTATGACGAAGCAATAAATTTCTCAATTCGTAAAGGATATCAATCTTTCATGGATCGCTAATCGAAAGCGCCACGACCATTTTCTGCGCCGCATTTGAAGAGTTTTCCCTCAGTAAGTAAATAATGTTATTCATGCTTTCTAAGACATTTATATTTTTTTGCCTATAGTCTAGTATATCGACATGACGAGGTATCCTTCTAGCTCCCCTTAACGAGTGAGCGCTATTTCAGCTGCAACGCCAAATCAGTTTCGGAGTCATTCGAGCAAAGGAGTCTCAACGTGAATACACAAATTGCTCCTGTTTGGTTATCTAAGCGATCGGTTTCGTCGACGGTCTTTAATGCAAACTCAGTCATCCTGTCTAGTGTGATTTTTCGTTTTCTTTTCTTATGGGATTACGTGAAAACGAAACGAAGTTTGGTGGAACGTATGCTTAAACGATTAGCTAAATATGGCATGGAATTAGGATTCGGCAATAATTAGTTTGCCAAGTTGGATGTAGTTAAAGAAATTGGATTTGTAACGAGCAATTTGCTTATACAAAGGATCTTATCCTGGCAGTGGAAATATTCACTTCTTCGGAATCACTCCGGTTTTGAGTTTTGAGCGCAAGCTCCTAGAGATGATAGCTGCAAGTTCAGCTATTGAGATCTCACGGTAGACGTATTCCAATTATGAAAACAAAAATCGTGCTCTCTATAAATATCTCTGCTTCATTGCTTCATCAGAAGGCACTCTACTCACAAGTACCAACTAACAACTACCTCAAGGTGTGTGCATAACACTGAGGTAGGGTTCCTGAAGTCAACAAGTTTCCAGAAGCGAACGTCTTGCTAGCCAAAATCGAGCCGGATGTAACAGCTACTTGAAAAGCCTCCTGACTCTTGTTTTCTCTACTCATTCACTTGACCTAGTAAGCTGGAACTGCCAAATAGTTCACTGTGATCGCAAAACTGATAAGAAAGATCGGCGTAGATGGCCGTAGCCATCATATTCGTGGATCGGTTACATAAATTTTATTGCATTTTCTGCTATACTTAGATACTTTTTTCCTAGAATTGATGTTGCTTGACACTGCAGAAAAAAATCCTTACGTCTAATTTCCTGTTTAGCGAACACTTGAAACTTGTACTTTCGATTCTCGGAGAATCGCCATCGATTCTGAAGAAATGTTGTTCATAGAAGATCATGCAAAAACGATGCTTCTTGACGTAAATTTAATTTTCTCTCCACTGCAAAAGAGCCGCATTACATCAAAGTTTTTTTTCTTTTTTTTCCCCTGGAAAATTTCCTCAAGAGAGGCCATTCTTGCTAGCCTTATTCAAGAGCATACTCGGCGGGATAATACTCTTGATTTAGTCCTCGTAAACGATATATTCTCTTTTTACAACGTTCTCTTATCGATGAACTTCTCCATGGTTGGTCATAGAATTAGTTGCTCTGAAATTGAAGCTTGTGACAGGAAGTCTATTTAAGGGCGAGGAGGAGGGAGGGGGTGTAAAAGTGGTATGTAAAGAGGGAAGAGGATGAAGACTAACGCTATGCTAACTCAATATAACTCGAGTGATTTATTTTGAGGGATTATTAGTGAGTTTCGATAGATAAAGCCGCTTTTCATGTTCTCTGCATGATAATTTCGGCACTTAATCATCAGAGAGAAACCACAATTAAACGCCCTTAAATCAAATGAATTTGATGTTTTCTATCAATTTTTCCTGAGTACTAGCTAGTTCAATATGTGAACTTGCTAGCGATCCTAAGAGATCTGTGATATGTGGCAGAAAACACTGAAACGTCTTTTAAATACGTTAATGTGAGTGTGAGGATGTACTATGCGGTATCCTGAAAATGCGCATCCTGAAAAAGATCGATGGCGAATTTGTGTCTATCGTTAGCCATATTGCGATATAACGTATGAGTTCTTTCTCAAGTGCATTTCATCGAATATAATGATATGCTGCTGATATTCTCTCTGCACTGCAAGCATTTCAATTCTATTGACACCAACGTTAGCTGCATTCTGAATGCAATTCATGAACTCACCAACAAGCTTTCACTCGTATCACACTATACTCCATCACTCTATTCCTGGAGAGTAACTGAAAAATTATTCTCGAAGTCGTTCAAATATGATGTCCTCACATTCTCTATCGTCTTCATATCTTTCCCCTTCTTTAGAATCACCTATACGTTCACTTCACATTTGCTGAAGATATCATCACCCATCTGAGTGGAAAGCTATCGCCCTCACTGATCTAACCTACCCTTATTTGTAAAGTTTGCGAAGCAATCCTCAATGATGCATTCTCGGATCATTTCATGCAAAAAACGACATGCTCCAAAAGCTTTGCCTAGCTGCGATTGCACCTCTATTAGCTGTCTGATGTCTCAATTTAGTTCATGCTTAGACGATTCCATATCCACATTGACAATGAGAATCTGAATCAGAATTCTGCATATTGTTTATGTTAGCACGTTTCGTATGGCCTCGCTGGCTTAGAAATCGGAGAAATAGAGCATCGCCGGCTTATTTGCGAATTCGTTCTTAGAGCAGTGTTCTATGTCCTGTGCTGCTTTACTCCTTGTTCCACATTAATAAAGTTTTTTTTCATAACATCCTTATTAGCGCAGAACTGGGCGTTCTGTTGACATCCTTAAGATTTGTCGCCTATTGCATATTTCCGCTTTCGATCATCACTCGAGGAACTTGATACACTGATACACTGATCGAAATGATGGCAGTCTAATGTTTCTCAAAAGAAAAATTTCTTTGTTCACTTCAGTTCCTGAGANGTTCACCTCAGTTCCTGAGATGAGGTTTTTCATACTACAGGTGTTGTTCGTGACCTTCGTATCATAACCGGCTGTAAACTTCACTGAAGGTTGCAATGTTCCGTTGTTGTTTTGAAGTCTTCAAAAAAAAAAAAAAAAAAAAAAGCTGCATTCTCGTCACTTTAAGAGTGCAAATTTATTATGCATTCTCGAAATACCTTCACCACCTACTGACAACTCATTTTGGAATACTTGAACTCTCGATGTTCTTATGTGATTTTTGATGTCAAATTTTTGGAGAGTATTCAAAAATGCTCCAATGCTAGCTTGGAGTCACTGGAATTTCTTTGACTTAATTATGCGCTATAAAATTTCAT
>JAARMF010005317.1:0-10037 GCA_022844705.1 Toxascaris leonina
CGGTCTGACTGCTGTGGTCAATGAACAACTCTACCTTCACCGTGAAAATTGGTAACTTTGACGCTACAGCTAGAGCATGACGTTCAAGAGAACGACCAGTAGAAACTATGTACTCAGAAGACGGAATCCACGTGGAGAACGCTGGTTAATTTTTGAGGAAATAACAAAAATGAAGTGACCAGCTCATTTTTCAAAAAAGACGAGGCAAGAAATGGACTCGGAAAATCGCCAGCTGGGGCTCAGAAAACGAAATAAACCACGTTCTGGCGAGTAGGACAATAACTGTCAAACAAACTGGGACAATCAACCATTTCGAAATAGTCAGAGACAATCGACGGGTTTGAGCAAAACTCAAGCTGAAAGATAAAGTCTTGCAGGTGAGGTAGCGAAGAAAGAAAGGCAGCGAAAAGTTATTCAACTATGGTTTGCAGGGATACGCATTGCAACAACGTGATATAAGAGAAGGTAAGCAAACCGCTGCAAATATTGCAAGAAAAACCAGCAGAACGGCACAAATTGCCACGGTAAATAGGCCGAGGAAGCCGCCGTTACCGAAGAATTAAAAGAACTGTTCAGGGGACGAAGTGAGATGAAATGGGGTGCAAATTTTTGGACGAATGTAAAATTCTGTGAACTTGAGAAGGTAATGACGAAGACGATAAGCGAAAAGTGTCACCAGAGATATCCCGATGTGGTGAAGCAAGCTTCACGCATCGGAAAACTTAAGCGGGTGAAAAATCTGGTAGCTAAGAGCGAGTGAAGAATAACTGAGCGAGAAGCGACGGAGCAATCACGTCAGAAAGGCGAGGAATTGAACACATAATTCAAAAGTTTTGTACGAAAACTGGATGGTGGAAGGACCAACCAAATGGCAAAGAGATGAGCCGTTCTCAGAAGTCGTCCACTCCAAGATAAGAAATGCGATCTAACGTATGAAAAGTGAGAAAGAGACAGGTACCGATGGATTTATCGGCGAAATGTTGGAGAGCGGAAAGGAATTTTTAATAGCACAATTGAAAAGTCTATTCACCAAGATGTATCAGAAACTGCCGCCCATTGTCACTTCTGCCAACAATCTCAACGTGTTTGTCGAAAGTTCTGCGCAAATGCCAAAGCAGTTAATCAAAAGAACCAAGTCGGCTTAAGATCGAAAAAGTGCACATTTGGCCAAATTTACCTGGTTATTACACTGATCGAAAAACTGGAGAGCAATACTTGTCAATTTATTTGTTTCTTGTGGACTGCGGAAAAGTCTTCCGCCTTGTCGAATATACTGCTCTCTAGAGATACATGAAAAGCGTCGCAGGACACCACCCAGTAATCTCCATCCTTTGAAAAATCCGACATAAATCGATGCGTATATGTGGAGTAAATAACAGTACACGTGAAGAGCGTAGTACGTGAAAGAGACTACATTTCGCCGCTATTGTTTAACGCAATTCCTGACTTGGGTTCGACGAGTTAGGATGGCAAAACAGGACCGTCAATGCCGACCAGAAAAGATTATCACCTTTGGGATTCGCAGATGACATAGACATGAGATCTCACAGCTTAAGTAGATGAAGAAATGAGTGACGCTGCATTTGCTAATAAACATCACCAAATCTAAAGCGCAACCGGAAGCTGAGGTTGAGAGGCAAACAGATTGAAAACGTAAACGAATTCATCCATTCAAGCACCAGTGTTAAAACGCGGAGAGGTATGGAAGCAGATGGAGGACGCACAACTAAACAAAGCTGCAAAACATTCCTCAAGAACTAAGAGTCCCACTATGAGAAAGATGCGTCGATGAGTCTGTAACGAAAATTTCGGTGAAAGCATGGCGCTATTCCTCCACTGTTCAAGAGGTCAACGACCACCAAGAAAGTAGTCATGCTGCTGGCAGTGGCAGAGAGAGGAATGGAATGAATGGTAATGGGAACTGAATTGGTCGACAATAAAGCCAACTAACTGCTCCGAAAGGTAGCAAAAGTGAAGCAGTGGGCCACCAATGCCGAGAAGAGAAAACTTAGATGGCTGGTAGAAATATCCACAATGTCAAATGATGAATGGGTGAAAGGAATCATAGGAAGGGAAGTCATGCATTGATGAAAGTAGAGGTCGATCTGCAATTAGATGGTGTGATCTTCTATAGAAGACTGCAAGAACCAACTTAATCACGGAAGAATTGAGTCGACGCAAATCGAGGCAATATGAAGCAAAGAAGTTGATTATGATAAATGATAAATGATAATGATATTGTTGTAAAAAATTATGATCCATTATGATAAATACTCTGCTGATTAGAGTGGACAGCAAGCAAATAAATTGAAGTGAATATCTTTATTTGTTAGTAGCTACTGAATGATTTGTCAGACGAGTTGAATATGAAAGCGTATAGGAAGCCAACTGCTTCTCCACTTGCTGTTTCATTATTTTATTGCTCAGCGGAATGCGAAATGTGACGGTCGAACATTTCCAGCTGCTGCATTTGGAATTGGTCTTCGAAATCAGAAACAATGAATCTTTTGCAACTTCCTCATCTGAACTAAGCTATCCAACCTTCGTGTCCAAATTGAACATTTTACAACAGAGAATTAAGAAAATTGCTGAAAATAGGGAATTTCAGACCGTTACATTAAAATCGCTGAATCAAATCGCTAAGATGCGATGCGCCCATCATCTAGATAATAAATACAGTAGAACAATGCATCGTTATTAACCATTTTATACAAACCGTTGAGAAAATAGTAGATAATGCATACATGACGGGGAAGGTCGGATGCTATTATTTCAGAAATATTGTCATCAACAGTGTCAAATATGCAAAATAGCACAAATAAAAGCCGCCTGCGAATAACGAAGTATTTGTATGAGATCGAGGATTTTCTTTCTCGAACATAGTCAACTGTTCTCATTTTTTAAACTGTTGCGAGTCTCTCGCTTACACGGACCAAACGCCGCGAACTGATTATAAAAGCATCATTAAACTTCTCACCGCTTTTATCACCCCATCCAATTCTCCTTCATTTCAGGATGCTAAAGAGAATGAGTAGTTTTATTTGGAGAGTTCATTTGCAAAGAAAGGCCTGTAGTATTATGGTCTCGATAGAACAGAAAAGTAAATTTGCGCTTGAATGATCATCATCGATGAAAAGAACGGGAAGAACGAGGGGGTGAGCAGGAAACTTGGATGGAGAATTTTTTAGGCGGTCATATTTGTCGAAAAACACGTGAAGAAGTGATGAAGAATTTAACTAAATTTGAAAATCCAATGAGGAAAGCTCGAAAATTCTACAGCATAAGCCAGCCATTTCACTGTAGCAGCGTCATCAACCTGAAAGCAATCGTATATAGAAAGGATGGGACAGGACGGTAGGGTATGAAAATTTTTAGAGACGAAGGGGAGCACTGGACATGTTAGACAGCGTTGGGATGGACACGAGGCAACCCAGTTATAGTGCAAAAGGTGATTGAGTAATGTGAACGATTGATTGCGGCACCCGATTATCTCATTCGAGGAGTTCCTGAACGAACTGCATTGTAGCGTTGCGTAAAAAGGAAATAAAGCAAGCGTCATTTTGGCTTTACCTTTAACAGTGTTCAGTAATCAAATGAACTGTCGCAAATTTCACTTTGCTTTACAGTCAGCTTTTTTAGCACTATGAAGTTAAGGTTTCACGGTGATTTCGACCGTTTTTACTGCTTACCGCTTTAGCGAATTAAGACATAAGAGAGTGTCATGCTCGTACCCTACGCATGCCAGGAGCTGTTAATTGACATGAAATGGGAACATATGAAAGTAATACATGCAAATCGTAATTCATGGTTATGTGCCTCTTCTGCCACTTAGAATACCTCTTTTTCACATTAAAATTAGATCACCTGGTAGAAGGATCGTAGCGGCTCCCAACAAGATTTTGGGAGAGGGAGGGGTAGAGGTGGGATAAAAAAGGTTGAAGACGTTTGCACCAGATGATCAAGATGACCGTTAGCATTAACATGGATGGATAAGGCCTTGTAGCAGCCATGAATCGCTAAGATTCAACATTGTCAAAACGCTTACAGGGAAGCACGCCAAAGCTAGTAAAATAGAGATCTCGGTTTTAATTACATGCATTACATAAGATGCTGACTTGGCGAAAGAAAAGAACAACTGCCCGTGGAGCGCGGACAGGAATGGAAATGCTGGGATTTTCACTGAAAAAAATGAGCTGTTAGGCGTCGCATTCCACTTTCACAAGAGATGCACTCCGATAGGCTTCGGAGAATACGATAAAGCACCACATTACCAGCAAATTAGATTCTATTGCATAACATTCCACTTTCCATTCGCTTTAAATCACCCTTTCCCATTTTTCTTTGCATACAACGTCAGCTGAAAGGAATTGATTCTACTGTTAACTATGTCACCTGTATTTAATATGTTCTTCTCACCATTCCCTTCTTTCCACTCTCAGCTTCTTCTCACATGACGCACCTCATATCTGTCGTTGAAAAATTGACAGAGTTAATTCACCAGGAGATTGGTACCCTGATTGTACAGTCACTCAGCTCCAACTGCAAAGAGTAATTGCTTCAGAACTTCCACAATGGCAAGTATATAGTCAGCAACTTATATATGTTCAAATACCTCGATATGTATAGTAACTACAACACATAAACTCGAACATAACAACTTGGAACTACACGTATCAATAACGATAAACAACATTTCGTTATACAGCACGACCGACGCAATGAATCTGCAACATTATATTGTGGCATCTTAACTGCCGTTATATGGAACCAATAAGGAACGCCGCTCTGATCCCCTCTTCCCCACCCCGCTTTGCACCAACGGTACTGAAATAATGAATGAAATATGCCCAAAAACTCTTCATGTATTTCGAAAAATTGAAAAGATCATAGGATCATATTCTTTTCTATTTCAACTTCAATTGCATTTTTTAAGGTCATCTGAAAATATCCTTCTTATATAACTTACCATCAACTGTACGAAGCTAATACCTTCCAAATGATATTCATGGAAAAAGAAGACGAAATGAGTTTGATTTGCCAAAATTATGCAAAAATTGAGGATAGGAACGGTAACATCTGCGTTATTACTGAATCTCAAAAGCAAACTTATTTCTAGCAGATGATAAAATCACTTCATCTCGTCTCCCGCCAGGCTAATGCCTGGATTCGTTCATTTTTGCGAACGATCACATAACTCATAGCGAACTCTTTGGCATTAACAAAATGAGCGATTTCAAATATTGCTGAGTGGTTGACGAATGCAAAACGATTCGAGCCTGCCCGATCGTGCATTCACCGAAATATCCAGCACTAGCTCTTCGTCATACGATGCCACATACAAACCGGAAGACCAATTTTACGAACCATCTGGAACCAGTGAGCACAACCCGTTCCTGCGCACATCGGTCCTACTACGCAATGACCAATAGGGAACGGTCCTTTTTCTGGCTCTTCTGGGTTCGAGTCGTACATCTGCAATGATCTTCTGTTTTTATAAGCGATAGAGTAGCCGATGGAAGGTTGCTGATGAGGCGATCGGTTCCCAGCCTCGATTTCAATCATGAACAAGCTTACCCTCCTTTCCTACTTTGTCCATTCTCCTCTGCCCCCTCCACCCACTGAATTGAAGAGGCCAAAGCGCTACTTGTTGCCGGATGGCAGCATTTCACAAGCAACCTGAAAAATGTCGAAGAGCCGTAGCGGAAGAGATGCGGGAAAGATGAAGAAAATAGCACCGTGGTGTAGAAACCTCCAGGTGTTAGACTACACCATTTGAATGCTTGGGTGCTAGTTTTCCCAGATGGAGGCAGATCTATGTGGGTTTACTTGCGCATAGCTTTCTTTCACTGTCATGAATGAAGGAAACAAGTGTGTTCTGAAATCTTTGGGCCTGAAAAATCCGCTGGTGCCATCTTGAGCTAAAGGAAAACTACTTTGTCCTGTCCTTCCATTCCCGGAGAGTCCCACTATTGGGACGAGGTCTTCAACCTAGATGGCACACAACATAGCAAATGCTGCATTACTAGCGGGAAAATTGTTCAAACCTCAATGCTGGTAAAGACAACTCTGAGTTTCCTCGAGGAACGTGTAATTGAACACGGACTGGATTGAAATTTAGAGGGCTTGTAGCTGGGGAGTCACGGTATATTTCTCGACAAGCATAGCAAAAGACTTTCTAAAGCAGTGTGGCCTGATCAAAAATGCAACAGCGCATCCTCTCAAATATTTGTCGCGAGCGACTACGAATTTACAAGAGTACAAAGAGATTCTTTGAACTTCATCCATCATTCGATTGAACATACTTCAGGATGTTGCTAAGGTGAAAAACATCAAGTCGATAGACCTAAGCAACGGCGCTATTACCTCGATGACAATGTGGCATCTGTCGAGCATCTGAGGAGAGACGTGGAAAAGGAACGATTCAGAAAAGATCGCATCGTTGCTTTTATTCGACCCACTGCTTGCAGATGACGATGGTGTCGATGATGCCGAACATGGCGGTTTTTGACGTGCGCTAAAACAGTTTTGCGCTTCAAATTATCATATTTTGTTGCTCAATAGTGAATTTCAAACTTCTTCAGTGATTTCATAATGATCCAGTTTGCTTGCATAATGTTCTGTGAATTGGTATTAATGGTGACTCGAAAAAGATTGTGAGGGAGTAAGAAAGAGGAAAAGGGAAGATGTGATGTATTATCCGCGAGTTTTTCCTCACGGATAAAATGCCGCAGGTCTTACCTCAGATTTTTAGTCGAACTCTGTCTTATTTTCACCTGAATCAACTAAGCACTTTTAGATTTCGAGTATCCAAAGTAACCTTTTGATTAGTGCTGATAGAAATCGTGATAGATACCTTATCACTATCTAGAAACAATTATGTTTAAATCGCAGCTCAAACATTTTCCAATGCATAGTAGGAATGTTGAGCTAAAGAACAATAATGCCGTCTTCACCATTTTATCATCGTTTGAAATGCAACTATCAGGTAGTCGAAATTATGCAAAGAGACAAATTTGTTTTAAAATTATTACCGTTATTTTTCGTGATTTACAATAGCTGCCATTATATTTTAAAAACGTTTGTTGAAAGGCTACAATGAAGAATTTATTAGAAAGAGCTATTTCTTCTCTCGCATTTGATTCGAATATAAAAGTCGACCATGTTCGAAAATTCAAATAATAAAAGCTTGTGATTCGAGTGCCCCATTTCTGAAAATTCTCTTTAAGTGAAGTAATTTGCTCGCGTTTCAAATAACTCCTTCTGTATCAAAACACGGGTAAAATGCAAAACGGATGATTCAGTTTTATATATTTTAGACGAATTATTGAAGTTCGAAATGTTTGTTGCAAATAATGATGTCATTGTACCAGTTTTCGGTATAATATTGCACGTATATTTCTTCCTACAAAGTTGTGTAATACTGTGCTTCTGTCGAATGCTAAATGCCAAATTCCGTACTCTCCAAACACCTAGTGTACTCTACCTGTAATGTGCCTGAGCTGAATCTTACGAAAATCCTGGCTGGAGCTCATGCTCAGAGATGTATCCTTTTTCGGCGCTGTCCTGAGTTACTTCATAGGACTACCCCCACGCAACTTCCCAAGCGTCATTCATGGCGCAGTCCACTTTGTGGACCGTTTTTGATCTCTGAGTGCTTGAATCTTTCCAGCATGTTCAGCTTCATATCGTGCTCTCAGATGTACTCTAGCATTTGCCGTAGTCAGACTGCTCGTGTGCGGTTGTCACACCTCGGACACTTGCAGCTTCCCTGGATCACTCTGTAACGTCCACATGGGGTTGGATAGACCAAGATATTTATCTTCTCTTTATGGAGTTTGGGTGTGAGTACGATGTTGAGAAGAAAGTAACATGCTGAAGAAATAGACTGGATGAAAAAAAGACATCCGTTTCCTACATTTTTTTGTTCTTCATACATCTGCAGTTGTAAAAAGTCTGACATTCCACAGAAAGTCCCTATTAAATGCCGCCCTTCGAAAACGAATTTATTTTCTCACATTAAAAACGATGAAATATTTCCCATAAATCTCCCACGAAGGATGCAAACACAAAATTTGAAAAGATGAGAAAGATCCAAACAGATCCAGTCAGGTTGTACTGTACTTATACTCCACTGTACTGCACCCAGTTTCGGTCAACGTGCACTACAAAAGTACAATGGCATCACTAGTTGCAAAGCTGAATTGTTCTTATTTGTTGGGGGAAAATTGGTCAACTTCACTCAAATAGTTCTACCTTTTTCAATTTTATAATCATTTTGCAATATTTTTGTCAGATTAAATCATTTCTCAGTGGGCAAATTCCACAACTAATTGATTTAATCTTTTCTGAAAAAATTTGACTCACCATGAACTCACACATCCATTGCAGGTTATTGTCGGTGTAATTGTTGTCTGTTTCTGTTCCAGTAAGCGTCGCCCTTCGAAAAGCATCACTCGGGCAAATGGTCCTAAAAATGGATTAAAAATCTCATCGAGATTTTCAATTGAAGCAAAACAATTAAAAATTTTCAACAATTGAATCAAAACTATCAAGAAACATAGCTTCATACACATCAGCTAAGCGCATTCGCCTGCAAGGGTCAAGGAGGTAATGCCATCTCTTTCTCTATCTCACACTGTAAGTTTCAATGCTTGACGGATATCTCGGCTAATGTACTGCAATGTTTTACATGTACTTACTAGATTCATCTTACCGATGACGGTGTTCCCTATAGTGTCGAACCTGCTGCGATTTCAGGTGATAGGATGATGGGAGAGTGGGTGAGGAGCAATAGAAACTATGGAACGTCTACAAAGTGGAATTCATCAATTTTTTTTGAAATTAAAGTCAACAATGGCGTTTTCTGCGCAACTCGTCCTCAAAATTGACATTGGCATTCCATGCAATGACACATGAAGATCAGAGATAGTTAAACACTATAAGACAGACATACGGTTGTTGAATGGAAGACATTTCGCTTTCTTTACAGTTGCTGTGACGAATTGCACTTGTGGTGCATATGTAAGAATTGTTAGCACCTCTGTCTCGCATGCATTACTCTGAAACAATTGAACGCTTAAGAAAATGACTGGAAGAAGAAGCTCGTGAGCTTGACAAGAATCAAGAAGTGATATGGACTCGTTAAAAGAAAAGCTGCGCACTGCTAGTTGGGTCCGAAGAAGGGCTGAAAAGATTTTCTACAGTACGAGACGAAACCTGGTATACGGCGCACACTCCATTAGCTGTTATTCCATTTTCACTCCTCACGGAAAAGCGTCTACAAAGGTACAACCTCCGACGCTTCATACGTGTGCTGTGATGACCCTCAAGGTATTCAACCGTCGAAACTCTAAACTGCGGTCCCGGCTCACATAACGTTCTCCGCACTTTCTCAGCGACTCAACAGGGAATTAATGCAGAATGCACGCACAGCTTCTTATTCGTACTTCTCACGCAATGTGCATAAACCCTCCCAATACACAAAGATTCGCTCTCCGACTGCGTTCTAGTATGTGCTCGATGATCAACGGAAAAGCGGCAATATTTTCCCGATTGTGCCGGAATTCAGCTGCAAAAGACTACAGTTGTGACTCTTTCCTTATATTATATGAGAAACTGAGTTCCTTGTTACTTACCGAGCTCGAAGTCCCGGGATAAGGTACAGAAAACTCGATGTCGCTACTTTTTTCGGTGCGCGAAAGCCGCTCGGGTAATGTCTCAGGTTCCGTCTGTAGGATGCGGTCTTCGAACTCGCACTCGAACATTGTCCGCTTGCCCGCTCCTTCCTCGTTAGACAGAAATTTTGTCCACGCATCTTTATGAGGCACTATCTTTTCCGGTTTCAGTTCTGAAAAAAACGCAGAAAGAGCAGTAACATGCTTGAACAACAATGTAGTGCGTGGACTGAAACATAGTTATCGTTTCCAACTAAACTCCTTCCATCGTTCTTTTCCTCTCAACCTCTGCCCTCTTGCTTCACGGCAGCAGCATTTGCGGTGGTGACTTTCATTATATATATATATATATATATATATATA
>JAARMF010005320.1:957-12110 GCA_022844705.1 Toxascaris leonina
CGCCATTTTTAGGAAGTAGCAACTTCCGTTACTGTCTTTGCTCATAGCAAAATCGGTATCGGCACCTCAAAAATGTTTTTATTCTTTTTAATATCCTGAGGCTATCGTTTGAAATCTCTCTTTTAATATGCATATTATTCTACGAAATCTCAGTGTTTTCAAAAGATGGTTGTTAAGAAAGCATCAGAGAATATTCTTCAAATTTAAGGAAATAACTTCCTCAATTCGCTCCAAACATTCGAATCTAGCTGAAAATCGTTGCGACCTGAAATTTTGTGTCCTTTTGGAGAAAGTGCGAGGGGAGAGGTGGGCGGGGGGAGGGAGGAGGGAGGAGGGGAGGGGTAAAGGAAACAAGAGGTAAGGAATCCAACAAATAAAGGCGCACCTAATCCGTCGATTAGCGTTCATTAAAATTGAGCGGCGATTCTAAAACCTATCAATAGGCGTATTTAATGTCTACAGTGATAATTTATTTTACATAGCACGTCAACGTTGTATTTTCTCGTATGTTAAGTACTTAACACAGATTTGATATTCATAGAAATAGGCCCTCAAGAAATTTATTGAAGAATAAACGAGTGGACGAACAACTAAAAAAAAAATTTATTTTAAGTATTTTTAATTTCATAATTTTAGGCAGCGATCTATCGTGAAGGTGAATCGAAACTTAATTATCAGTTGAATTCAGCTGAGCTACGCGCCCTTGATATTGTAAGTGCATTTTGAAAGAAATATTTATTTCGATTGTACTTGTTATTCGCAATCAAAACTCTTCACTTCGAGCTCTGTTGATTGCTTTACGTTGCTATTCTAGTTCATTCCAATTGGTGGTGACTATTCTTGATGATGGTGGAATAAAATTTAGCCTAATCGAAGAGTATTTTCAAATTTAATAACGATACAAGAAGAAGAGAATTTGAGGCCTTATATAGACATATGGGGTCGATAGCTCATCGGTAGCGCCTGTTAAGCCTGCTAAGCGAAGGGACTCGGGTTCGACTCTCGGCCGATTTACCAACGGATCGCCGTAAGGTTGACGACCAGGCGTTCCAAAAATCTTGTCATAACAGCCACATGTGAGCAGGGTTGTCAGCTGCATCGATAGGGTTGTCAGCTGCATCGATAAGGGAATCGATGATATTACGGCTGCCTTTGTATCTTTGTATGTAGACATACGATGAGAGACGAATGAAAGCTATGAGTGATTAGAATTAATTGCAGATCATTTGAGACAAGATTAGAAATAATAGAGTAGGCTGTCGAAGTGTACGTACTGATATAACGGTGATACGAGATGAATGTTGCCAAAATTTTGCAGAGCTTCAAGCGAATTTCAAACTTTGCTAATATATCGGTGTTAAAGTTTTTAAGCTAATTGAAATTTTAATGTTATATTTAAAAATAATATTGGTTGTATTTCTACATTTTATTCTTTTTTTTTTAGTGATATTCATGTCGATGTAAAATAATTGGAGAGACATGGTTAATTCAATCTTAAGAAATTTTACAAGAAAAAAAAAGAAACTATGTCGTCGTGTGTGGTATTTGTCGCATTTCTTTCGTGTTGAATTCTTAGAATATATAGGTGAAAGGTTATTCTGAAGTATTTCTTATAGTTTTTCGAAAAATATTCCCTCAATAGTTGTGTTTCGAAACTTAATAGGATAAGTGTTTGTATAGAGATATAGTTTCATGGCTATATAGTTCTATCTACGTTCGGTTTCACTTATTCTCCTTTCCGAAACAATGTCTCTTCTTTGGTTTATTTAGCACTGAATTGTTGTCTAAAATTTGCAATTTGAATCTGCAATAACCTATTCTATTTAGTCGTTATATTGTTGCCTATGAAATTGGGCGATAACCACAAAAATTATTTATTATTTCGTGTAATTTGCTTTAATATATCTTTTTTTAAGATAATAAAAACAAAGGCCAACAAGTTTCGATCTCGAATAGACTTTTGGTAATCAAGAAAATTGTTTGCGGGATAATTCAAAGCTGCAAGAATTTTTCTTCCTCTCAAGAAATAAAGATGTTTTTTTTTAGGTGCGCGATGCATTTGCTTGTATGAATGAACCAATAGAAGATCCACGTAAAGCTGCTTGTCTAAAGAAATCGGATCATAATCCAACCGATATACTCAACATTATGGATATTACGATGCGGCGATTGGTTAAGATGGCAAAGAAATTACCTTCATTCAACGATCTTTCACAGGATGGCAAATTCGCTCTCCTTAAAGGTCACATCACAAAGAGCGTTCATCATTTAAAGCGCTTATTGCTTTCGCCTGTAGCATCTTAAAGCGAGAAATGATTCTAGTGGTCCTATTTGTCCTAGGATTGAGGGTGTTGTACCAAAGAACTTTTGCAACATTTAGCTATCCTAGTTGACCGGAGGTGAACAAGTTAACCAGATGCGCATGTGTCGATCCATTCCTGTGCATCAAGCCTTTTGTTTGTGGTGCTGTATATAATTTACAGCTCCTATGAATGCCCAAGCTTATAGCAGTTTTCTTGTTTGTGAGTGGAGCGCCTAGCTATTTGCTAGATGGCTGAATGGCTGGTTTCATGGGGCGAAAATTTCGCCATCTTATGGAAGAGAATGAAATTCCTCAGTGAAACGTTGTCCTACTTCGATTTCTTTTCTTTAGTTTTTTTAGCAATCTCGAAGGTTGATTCAACCTTGCCGAATTTATTTTATTACTCTTATGAGTCATGTTGTTTAGAATGGTGGATTGAGTATATGACATCGACGATGTTTTTTTTTTTTAAACCGGAAACTCGTCGATAGAAAATTACTGTGAATAGTAACTAGTCTTCTCGAAATGCGGCAATTGCTAATATTATTGTATCTACGCTATATTGGCTTTTGCAGTTGCTTATATAATTAATTAGTACTTATATAATTAGTTAATATTTGTATAATTAGTTAATATTAATAATTATTTAGTACTATATAATTAGTTAGTATTCGATCGGGCAGATTATTCCCAAAAACATTTTGCATATTTAGTCGACTTTCATTCGGCGCTGAGTGCAGATTTTTTTCGAACTATTTCAACAAATAAAATCTTCATATTTCATCGAATAATAATCGAACGGTTGGGCATTCACTTAATTCTTTTCGCATTATTACAATATTTATGATTTTCCGGCTAAAATATCGTTCTGAATTTTAATAAAGATGAATTGAAGTATGAGATCAATGATTGAGACGTCTATTATTTTAGGTGGTATGGTAGAGATGTTAACGATGCGTGGTGTGACACGTTTCGATATGGATCAGAAGTGTTGGAGAACGCCGGTCGTTCCAGAGCACTATCATGTTTCATTGGGGATGTTCGATCAACTAAAAGAGGGTCTACGAGATCAACAAAAAGATGGCTTTCTCAAGTATATCGATGCTTATATATACAACTCATTTGCAATTCAATTTTTTTTTTAAATGATGCAGAGGGCTTCTTTCTTTTTTTTAGCGTCCATATAGCTAATTAATTTATGTAATCGTTATGCATTTGCTTGATTTTCAGCTTTCAAGCCTCATCGCTATATCATCTCATCGAGATAAAAGCATAGAGCATTTTCGAAATTTTAATTTTTAATCCTTTTTTTAGTCATTCAAGGGAGAGATTGCCGTGACGCAAGTAATAATATTATTCTATTTTAGTGGTGTTTTCCATTTTTATTTTTTATTTTTTTATTTCCCTCATAACGATACAAAAGCGGCTGTAGTTTCATCGATTTGCTTACTGCTTATCGATGCCATTAACGACCATGCCCAATATATCGCTGTTGTCATTAGTGTTTGAAATGTCTGATGGTCAACCTTGTGGCAATCCATTGGGAAATCAGTCGTGAGTCAAATATGGGTCTGTTCGCTTATCAGACGAAAACCGTTTCCTAATGTTTCTAAATTTAAAGATTCAGCGGTTGTTCGCATTTATGGCGATATATTAGGGTGACGAGATTCGCAGGAAGGGTTCGCAAGAAGTGGGAGGAGGGACGAGGGGAAGGGGAGAGGGGGGATATACTACATCCATCGGATATGAAATTTAATCGAATAAACCAATCAGGTGAAAAGTAAAAGAAACCCTGAATATGTCTAAATAAAACGATAATAAAATCCGGCCGAATTTGTGGTATTCACTGGAATCAGAAACCTCATTAAGGTTATAAAACCCAATTATGGAGCAAAAATCAGTCGACGGTCGATGGGGATCTTTTCTTTTCAAATATGGATTTGTAAGCAATCAGTAGATATGAAGCTCGTGTAATCTTTTTGAGAAACTCATAGTGAATGGCGAAGCATATTCATTGTGCATTTACAAATCTATTCGAATACCATGCTTTGGAGTGGGAAGCTTATAGGAAATGAAGTCATTTTCTAGGATAATTTTAAAGAACATTTCCTTATGATGTAGTTGATATGCGAATCTACGTTCGTCTGGAACGTTTTCAACTTCCAATCTCTAATGCTCATATAATGCCGAAGTATTGCACGACTGCTTGAAGGAAATTGAGTGAACAATAAGCGTTACAGATGTCAAAAATAAGGCGTAAACGTTTGCGTGAGCATTAGAATGGACTCCGTTGCAAGGGACAACTAGCTCCATTAGGAGTTTATCAAAATAAAAATTTTTTAAAAAAAGAGAGAGATAGATTTCGATGTGCTGCATTTCAGATTCTGTCAATCGTTGCATCCGGATGTGCGGACCAATGAATTAGCGATCGACCTCATAGTACTAATTGTATTGTTTGATTCGAATCGTGAGGCACTTATCGATCCAGCTGATAAGACAACCGTTGCACGCCATTGTCAAGAATATCAAGCACTTTTACATCGGTACGATCAGCTATTTTTTTTCATTCGTCTGCTACCTGAGGTTGATACCTCTATGAGGGGCTTCGAATGTACAACAAATATCTTGAGGCTAGGATACGTCAAGTTGAGATCGTGAGGTCGTGAGGACGTGAGGACCACTTCTCTGCGCCAAAAAAAAATTGAACGAAGTGCCTCGTCTTCGCTGCTGGTCTTCTCAGCATTCCGCTGAACTCAGAGGTGTTATATATAAAGTGGCCATATATCAGGTCTTAGTGGTGGATATGTCTTAGCGATCGGTCTTAGTGAATCGTTGAAGCGAATAGGTTGGCACGATCCCGACTATCTTGACCTCAGCAGATACATGTTGACCTCTTATTTTTTTCGCTGCGGTAAATAGCACCGTTGAAGTTTTGAAAGCGAGTATTTGAAAGGTGCGATGCGATCATCGGCTATATCCGATCAAATTTATGGAAGGAACGATTGCTAACTGAAGGATGCCTTAGTGATCCAATAGGGTTTCTTTATAGGAAAGTGTAGTCCTCGTCGTTTAGTTCATTTAGTTGCATAGCTCAGCAGTCACACGAGCCGAGCATTGTTGCACTATTTTGTAAGTCGTCGATCGGTTTTCGTTCTGACTTTCCCGTCCTTCTTCCTCAAATCCTTTGTTCTTCGTGTTGGTTATATTTGTGGCTCGTTGTTGTTGTTTCAATAACGCTATCGCCCGAATACTATCAAATGCTAGTTGCATTCCCTTTCCCCCCTTTACTAGATTCATTCGCAATCACTGTTAAGGTTATTTACTTCGATAATCTGGATTTATCACCTCGCTTTCACAACTAGTTCTGCTGCATGCCTATATGTATGCATTTGCATCATAGCACCACTATTCAATGCATATTTATTGACACTCATTTCAATCATCAATAGTGCTTACATTGTGTGTGTATGCGCTTACGATGACGCAATTGCTGACCATGCTTCTTCGTTCAACGGACGTGCGGTGCGGGAAGTAGAGAGAGAGAGAGAGAGGGAAGAGCGAAAACGCGCAGCTGTGACGACACTTTTGCCGATCGTTTTGTCGATGGTTCGCGGAGCGTATGTTACTGCTAGCTAGCCCAGCTAGCTAGCTAGATGCGTATGTGATTGGTTGTTTGTGTGCAAAAATTGTGCTGACTAAATAGCAGGCCGGCCGGCCGGCCTGTCGACCGGATCGCCGACCACAGTTTCAGACGGCAGCAGTAGTTCTATGTGCTTTTGACGTCGGTCGATCGGTTGGTTGGTTGGTTGTTTCTGTTTCCGTTTGCGTTTCTGCGTCCCAACGATGCGGCGATTAGCGTATATGTGAGCGATTTTTTGTCGCATTCTTTCGTATTCTCTGCAATCGACTATAATACTTTACACAACGTTTTTCTATGCTCATTTCTGCCCTCCCCCTACCCACACACACACTAGCATGTGCTGTTTTTCCTAACGCTTCTTTAGAGTGATTGCAATTGCTGCCAGCTAGCCAACCAACCAGCCAGCCAGCCAGTTGTCATCGGTCGATTCGGCTACCGCTCTCCTCTCCTCCCCTTTCCTCTCCACTCACGATCGCAAATGCTATTTGGGCGGGCGTTGAAGAACGCGCCAGCCGTGTGGCAATGCATATCAACATGATAGTGCTGTGTGTGTGTATGTGTGTGTGTGTGCGTATGTGTGCGTATGCGTATGCCACATGCGATCGACATGCACATGTTTTGTGCAATTGACTGGCCGTATTCCAGCTGTTTTTCATCACGCCCAACCCCCCAACGTATGGGCTCTTTTTATGTGCACACTAGGGGTAGGCAACTGACAGCCGCATTCACTTCAACATAGGGGCCGTATATGCGAAACACTTTTTGCGATAGCGCGACTGACTATGCGCGTTGTACTTGTTACGTTGAGAGTTGCCGCCGCCCGATGCGAGTGGCCAATGTTATTGACGTGGAGCAGGAAGGAACTTCAACAATACTTTCACGTTGAAGTGGAATGTCTTTACAGTGAACCAACCGGTCGCCAACAAAACGACCCATCTGAAGAGATGAAAGAACCGCAAAAACGGTTGCATTTTTAAGTGAGCATGATTCGTTTGAGTGTCGGCATAACAAGACTGGAATGTTGAGTGACGCTTTGTGATAATGGTTCATGTCGTGTATTTTTTATTGCGAAAGGGTATAGACTTGACGGAGGCCAATGAACGACGTACCGCCTCTTTAGAGTGGTGGAAAAAAGACGCTAAGAAAAACTATCGGCTGAGTTTTCTGAGTTTTGACGGCTATATATTCATCAAAGAATTAATGAGGCATTGTCTATGACTTGAAAACGAGAGGTGGCTTTTGTGCGATAATGAGGAAGGAATCGTTCGAAAGCGAGACGATGATAAAATTGGGCAGATAAACAGAATGACTCAGAATCTTTGCCATACAAGGGTATCATAGATGTTGCATGAAGTGTTTCGCATTCTTTGTAAAACTTCTTCTCATTACAACGAATGTGATTTCTCGAATTAAATTTGAGGGAGGAAAAGGCTGCTTGTACCTTTACTGGGAGAATGCTTCACTTAAGATCCGTTTTGTTGTGTTTACACGGTGTACGGCGTTAAATGCGTGTATGATATCGGCAAGATCCTTTTCTTTCGACATGCATTGTGCTGGTTCTNTGTATGATATCGGCAAGATCCTTTGCTTTCGACATGCATTGTGCTGGTTCTTGCTGCTCTTCCCTTTATCCTCCATCCTTTAACATCCTTTAAAAGTCCTCAATTTAGACGGTATATGATGAAATACTGAATTGAATCACGAAGGTAGACAAAAAATTGAGCATTATCATTCACGATGAGTCGTTGACAATCGTTGACAAGTCAAATGGTATTTACTGCCAGTCTCTACTCGACTATTGGGTCGATTCGCAGTTCCGCTAGCAAATCTTCAGAAATGAGATGAACGTTACTTTGTCATCAACACTGAATGAACTATTTCCATTTTGTTTCTAATTGGTAGCGATCACATTTCATTTCATTCAAATTGCTTTATTTAACCATAAAGAAGCCAACAGTAGTATGTGAAGAGTTTGGCGATACTCAAAAATGAAAGCATTCAAGTATTCGCTAATGTGATAGTGCTGATAAAAGGCTGGATCGAGATGATACAAATATTAACAGCATACTGGCTGGCCGCCTGCTCCTCTCAACGACGATAAGTCAAACTGGGCTAATTTCGCTTTGAAAACACTGAGATTTCTAGCTTCCACAATGCCAGCTAGTAGTTGATTTCATACCTGAATGACTGAAGTTATTATACCAAAATGAAGTTAATATACCCATTTTGGTCGAAAATCCACGTTGTAGCTGAAAACGATGAAATCGGGAGCGTGCGTTGGATGGGATAAACGCAACGATGCTATCGAAAAAAATTTTTCTTGTATTGTTTTTCGCATTGTTAAACGCCATTGCATCAATGTTTTATTTAGCCGTCAGCGGAAATGAAAAGAATCGAAATTGCAGGATAGTTGAGGTGAAAATATATGGGACATCTTCTTTGAACAAAAAAAATCTTCCAAATAGAAAAATCTTCCAAATTATGGCCGGATTTAGTCTCAGCGCCGATCGGAAAAGAGCTCCGATATGGAGTCAAGATCGATCATAACGACAAACCCAGTAATACGTAACAATTTAATTAATTGCTCACCTATGAAATTTTAGGTATATGGAGTCGATGTATGGCTATGAGGCTCGTGCACGCTATGAGACCTTACCGGAATCGTTACGAATTCTACGAGTAGTCAGTCAAAATGCGGTCACGCTATTCTTGGGTCGTGTTGATCCGAATGAATCGGAAGCGCTACCGAAAGAGTTCTTCAAAACCACCGAGTGAATGAAATGATAGTTGATTGACATCTTAATCCTCTAAATTTTTTTTTTGGTATGTTATCTATGTTTTTTTCTTTTTTTTTTGTCCTTTTTTTGCCGTTTTTACAATACCTCTTGCGGTATGCCACAGCACATTTTTACGTCCAACGTTAGAGAATATTGCAGCTATTTTTGCTTTCTTTTCTTTTCTTTCATTTATTCAGTAGAATTTCAGTTGTTTTGTTAACGGCTCATTTTATTTGTAAAGAATTTCTAAGAATTTCTATCTTTTTTCCAACTCCCTTTTTTTGAAATAACTAATCAGGCTAACCACATCGATATTTATATAAATTACCTTGCCTTAGTAGTGCATGATAAGGTGATGTTTTATGGTTTCCACTTCCCCTTCTCCNNNCCCCCCCCCCCCCCCCCCCCCCCCTCCTTACGATAAAAACGAGAAACTCTTGAAATTGATGCGCAAAGAAATTTTTTATAGAGAAGCAATCTATTGGCAATATTCGACTATGGAAAAATTTTTCACACCTCATTTCTTTCTCACTTTTTCATAAATTCGGTCGGAAAAAGTGGCGAATTAGTGCTGTTTTGGCAAATTCGACAAAATTATTTTCGCTTTTTCGTCTTTTTATTCGTTTCCCATATTGATTCGTAGAGATTATTTCTTTTCTTCATATAGTTTTCGCTGTTTCTTTTTCGCAATTTTTTCGCTATTTTTTTCTTCGCTCTAAACCGTTGACTTTCTCCCGGTGTTGATGTGTTGAACGCAACAAAAAAGAGAAAACGGTGTTCGTTATCTGCTATCTATCTGTTTGCGTCTCTCTCTCTCTCTCATCAAATTTTTCTCGTTGAATGTGAAATGCGTTTGTGTGCAAACCGTCTTTAAATAAGTGGGAGGTTGGATGTTTTTCTTTTTTTTCGTCTTTTCTCCTCGTATTACATTGTCTCTATATATAGTTTCTATCTTTCGCGAATGTTGCTATAAGTTTAGAGCGCTATTTTATCGTTGTATGTTTCTTGCACGCCTATTTTGAGCGTTATATTTTGCTCTATTTCATCCGTCATTATCATCGTTATAAATGTTTTGTTTTTTCTTTCTTTCTTTTCTCTTTCTTTTCTCTCTTTTTTCCTTTCAATTTCCTATTCTTGTTATGCGACTGTCATTATTTAAATTATTACTTACTATAAGCGGAATTGAACTTACGATACGATTATCATCGCTTCACTAGTTTACCTATTGCGCTAATCGAAACGAAATTATTGAGTTGAAAAAATAAATAAATAAATAAATAAATAGTCGCATAATGTGAATTAAATGAAATTGATTTGTTATGTTTTATGCTTGTTTTCTTTTCTTTCGGTTAGCCCAATTGCGTAGATGGTCTTCTTCTGTGGTTGGTTTACGTTATCTCACTCTCACAGCAATTGCTACCTCGTGCTATGTCGTGTGTGTGTTTATTCTTTTCGAAAAAAAAATTTTTTTCTCCTCATATATTCACGAATCGATAATATTCTGCTAGGAAGGGATAGAAGGAACAACGATGCATTGATTTATTTTTAGAATTATAAATATTAATGTGATTTAAACGGAGTTTAGCAGAAATTTGAGGCTCTATCAATATCGCCAAAGAAGAATCGGGGCATTTGTTGGGTAATTGGGAGCATTTACTATGAAGTGATATGTAAGAGGTCGATTGAATTTGGCGTAGTTGTAAATGGTTGTTCCACCGTATCAACGAATAACACTTGAATTTGCCCTCATTTTTTTCTTTTTTTTTTGGAAACCTCATCTCATCTGCGTGTATTATTCTATTTTGGGCAATTTCAGGTGAAGAAATTATTTCGTTATTTGCTATTTTATATATATATATTTTTCAAATATCACACTGTTGTTTGGGACATCTCTCATGAAACCAAACGGCGTTTTGCCTAAAAAACACCTCATTATTTCTTTGTTCTTCTTTTTCTTTTTTTTTTTTTTAAATCTTATTCACCTAGAAAATAATTCTCTAAATATTTTTATATCGCTTTTTTTAAACGCTTTTTCTCCTATTTTTTATTTGTAAATTTGTAAAAGATAATGACCACATATAACTTTTTTTTTAAATAAATAATTCCCTCGCGATAAATTCGTCTATCTATCTGGTTTTTTTTCTGGCGATGTCCTTCGAGAAGAGACAATATCGGCTTTTTGTTTGCTTGTTCGTTGTGTTAATTTTATGTTTCTCTCGTCTCTTACACTAAATGTTCATTTAATAAAAAATAAAAGAATTAAATCTTAGCGTCTTTAAGTGGAATTTCTAAAATATACGGGCATAAGATTTCCCCTCAACGTTTGTGGATTTTTATCAGTTTCGCTAATTAATTACGTCGCAGTTTTAAAGGTTATTTCCTATTGAAATGTTATTGATTGCTTTCCTAGAGAAGCACATATTAATTTTTTTTT
>JAARMF010005322.1:0-12098 GCA_022844705.1 Toxascaris leonina
AAATCTACAGATTTGCTTCGAATGCTTCCCGTTCGCTGATTTGACGACTGTGCTTTTCGACCCGGCATGGTTCAGTCCGACCGCAACCTACCATGAGATCAACGTCCCGCTCAGCCAGATCAGCGCATAGTTTTTTTTACTGCTTTTTCTGTCAAATTCATGATCTCCTTACATATTATTCACTTTCTTTGTTGGTAATGAATCGGTTCTTCAAAATGCAGAAGGGAATAAAAGAAAGAGTTGTCATTTCTGCGGACATACTTGAAAGAGAGGAAACATTGCATTTCCTGCTCCTTAGCTATCGCTTCGAACGATTGCCGTTAGCTTTCTAGGGGTATGTTGCGCTTCATTCACTAGTTTGTCAATGTTTGCAATTGACAAACTAGTGAATAAGGGGGTGGTTATTGCATTTCCGAGAAGTGTCGTGCCTTTGTTATGTCACTCGCTGGAATAGCCTTATCTGCCACTCATTGTATATTTGCTTTAAGAAGTTTCTTCTATCCTGGAATGTTGTTTTATTTTTCATTCTCATATTTTATACACAGGAGGAATCGTTTTCTCAGCTTATTCATTGTACATATTGACGCAATATGCAATCAGGAAATCAAGTTTCACTTGTGTGGTGATCTACGGAAATCTTATTGCCGTTCTTGGAATGACAGCAAGATTTCCCTCATGTAAATCCCGAAGCAGTTTTCCCAGAATAGTCTAAGTGGGTGGTGGAGGGATGACGAAAGGGAAAACCGATCACCTTCGATAATGTTACATGCGCCGCACACTGCAGAATAGCTTGGGCGCCGTCATGTGGAGCCGCAACACTATGTTGTCTGAGCTTTACATCTCTTTGTACTGTACCCAATTCGGTGTTGTCGAGTAATCTATGCAACTAATTATGATCAGTTTTATACGAAATGGTGACATAAAAGATCACGTGGATGAGTTTACTGGATGGGTGTAAATTATAGATCTTAGCCACTGTAATTTTTGAGCCCGTTGCATTCACGATCCGACGAAGTAGCAGAATGAATTTCATTTTTTTTTGTGCGTTTTTTGGGAACATGGGAGAGGTTAATGGGGGATTCAGCTGAAATTTCATTTCAGATTTTCCTCAGTGAAGTCTTGAAGTGCGGTGGATTATAATAACTCGGAATATTCCCATCGTTCACACCGTTAGTATAATGCTACTGCATATGAACGGTGTGAATAACTCAATGAAATGCGTCAATTTTTATTGGCCTTTCGAGTCGTTTTCCATAAGTGCAGCATTCCTTACGCAGTCCATTCTGTGCATTCTTCGCATATTGCTTGCGCTCAGATTCACTTATCGTCCCTAATCTCTGCAAAAGTGGTTTTATTGATCATCAATAGGCAGATATCGACCGATCGAAAGGAGTTCCTAATAGAAAAACTAGCTAGCTGTGTTGTTGCTCATCAAAACTTCAGTTAAATTACTCGATTGTTTGAATCCATCTCACAGATGAAATAGAGGTCTGTTCGAGTGAGTTCAAGGGCCTCGCAGTTGCAACTGGCGAAATGACGCCACAAGAGCATTTGTTGGTGACGTTGTGTTCACGTCTGTTTATGTGTCTGTCCAGTAATTTCGGTTTTCCAAGCACAACTGTCTAGTGGAGAGAACGGCAAGAACATAGTATGCATTGTGGTGACAAGCATGCTCAGTATCGTTCTAACCGGTCAGTTTGATAGTGCCGTCCGACGGATAATACGAGCAGGCACGGTACTCCGCTAATGCGCTTTGGGAGTGCAAATTTTTGAAGCGGAGAGGGAAGGGGTTCCTCCGTTCACAGTTTACACGGTGGAGTGGATCGGCGCTGTAGATTGAATCATAGGCATCTAGCGACTGCGTTCGGGTTTTTCGGGAACTGGTTGCAGTGGTGAATTTAGACTGATGCGCATGGGGGGATGTGCTAGGCTAGTTGTTTCTGCCTTGAGAACAAAATCGCTGCGATAATTATTGAGCTATTTCAAAATTTTACGGCTTTTTTATGTGCTTTTGCAAATTCATGTGCATCACTGGAGTGTTTATGTTGTTTGTGCGCACTTGCGTTTCTGCACCTATGTTCTCACTCAGTCAGTCTCTTCGGTAGTTGAAGTCAGAAGTCACCAAAAGCAGAGTAGCGGAACGTACTTGATGAGATGTAGAGATTGGGCTTCTGCGCCATCTTTTGCCTAAATCCGCCCACTTCAGAAGGAGCAATGTGCAGTTGTAGGCCAAAGTACGTACATGGTGGTTAAACCTATTGATGCGATTTTCAAGCCAGATTTGTGTCAAATGAACTAAACTATAAGGCAGTTGTACCACGTATTATCAGTTGCTGATTGCTGGGGTGGACTGGAAGCATGGTCCATCAAGGCAGCTGTTGCAGTGCATTTCCTCACCTATGAATGTATGTTTGTTTTCGATGCCTAATTTATTTTTTATATATTTTCCAAATATTTGAAACGTCATCTTGAGTGGGTGGTGATTATGCAATTCATTGAAAGTTTTCGGCGTGCAGAGATCGTTCCGAAGATATGTGCGAATGTTAAATTTGCGAAAGAGGCAATATCAGAAGATAAAGTGATGCCCGCCGGACATTATAACTGGTTCCTCGTCAACATGTATGGGATAGGTGGTACTAAAGGACATGTGTTAGGTGGCATAATCCTGACGATATCTTTGTGTGGATTCACAAAGGGCGGTAAATGAGCTAGTCGTCGATTATTAAACGGCCCATTGTTAGAGGCTACTCGGCGTCAACGAGAGAACGCATTCCCTGCTCACACCGCACGCGATCACTAAGCCTTTGTTGGCGTGAACAGTGCATTCTGATAATACTTTACGTATGTGCTGGAAAGTTGTTAGCTGTCCGAATGCGATGTTTCTCAGCTGCGATGCATTACAACACAAATATTGCAAATATTAGACATTTCTTTAGGAAGGATGGCATATACGTGCCTGTGGAGTGAACAACCGTTGTTAATTTTATAGGAGAGGAGGTGCTGAGACCGAGCAACTTTACGATTTTGGTTTCCATTCGTAATAAGGTGGTTTTCATAAACGGGATAGGATATTTAAAGCCTCGGTCAGTGAAACCCCGCTTTCGAACTAAGTGAAATTAGGAACTGAAGTGAAATCTAATTCATTGAATTAGGAGTGACGAGTAGAGCTGCTGGTACAATGTGTGCTTTTGCAGTGATCCTCACCAGAACGTTTGTGCAGATTACCAACAAATAAAACGTAAGCCGTAACACATTTGTGCCCCGAAACAATCGTTTGCATATATCTGCTGCGGAAGAGCCAACTTCATGCACCTAAATATGTCAGTTTGTTTTATTCGGTAGTTTCACTTCAGTAATCACTGAAAGCAAAGCTGCGAGCAATATTCGGCATAATCTGAGCCGCAGTGACCGATGTTGGCATCCGTTCCTTTTTCACATAAGGTTTATATGAGCTTCGACAAAAACGCTTTATCGCTCATGATTTACTGTTTGTTGGCAATTTGTGATGCTTGTTTGTCTCGTGGAGAGGATAGCGAGCACGCTGTGCCAGCCTTTATGGAACTTCTGCCCACTTGTTCCACGCCGACCGGTTCCAAAGTGCAACTCGACCACTACAATACGCCTGCAAGATTTTGGTACATATAAAACACTGCAATTGAATGTCGCTGTTTACGAAGGTGGTGGATCAAAGCTCATTGGTTCAGAGGGGCAGTATATCTTGTCAACTGTAACCGTCGGGTGTCTCAGTTTAGCTTTAAGGTCGAGGTGGTTCTACTCAGAAATGCGAATTAGTGAAAAGGCAGGAACTGGACGAAGTTAAGCACTCCCGAAGGGAGCGATATTCGTAGAGCATATCAAATAGTTATTTACCAGCTCTGCGATGTAACAGTGGTTCTGGGCCAATTCTATTTGCCTATGAAGTGAGTTGCAGTTGGAAGGATAGGCGATGGAGCTGCCTGCAGTGGATTCTAACCATGCCCACCAGCCTATTACAACAATAGCCAAGAAACACTTAGGAATGCGCCCTTTAAATGCTCGTCCGGTCGCTTAAACCTCGACCGAAATTCGCCTTTCTTGTACGAAATTGGCTGCAATCAATTTTAGTCGGCAAATTTTGGAGCTTCGATATGTAGTTAAGATTATGTGGTCATAGTCCAGTGTGAATAATGCCTATCAAAAATCAAAATGCCAGTTTTTTTAATGTCCATACATAGGTATAGTGTCGCCACGACAGGATTTTTCCAGATTTCGGGAAAGTGTATAAAAGTGATCGGAAACTTAGTTAACATACTATAAACTTAGCAAACGGACGATTGGAATCAGCTTATTGAGCGCACAGCAGTTCAGATAGTGCAATGTGGAGAATAGTGAATGGGATGTAATAGCACCGTTGGATGGGATGAAAATGACACAATAAAATAGAGCGAGGTGAAACAAGATTTCGGCTACATCCTTGTGAAGAGCTCTCAGCTATTCAAGGAATTCTGCATTGTTTTTAATGGCTGAGAAACTTGTCCGATGATAATTCAACAACTTGCTGAATTCTGCACTCATCTCATCCATTGCGAAGCATGAAAAGAAACATTAAGATTCAACTGAAATAACTTTTACAGGAAAGCTGCAAGATGTTCTTGTTCATTCGACATGCCCTGCAAGCATATTCCTTGAAGAGGGGGCCAATCCTCTCGTCATATTCGAAGTGACTGAATCTACTGGGAAATAATCGTTATTGCCGCTAGAAGGGAAAACTCCACTTTTAAACGTTTCAAGACATTTCTATAACATATGGAGCGAGATTTATCAGGTCTTCGTGTAATTTCTGACGGAGGGAGCAGTTAATATGACTACATTGTAAAAAAAGGAAAGCTTTTCTACGAAAAGTGGCTGGTTTGAATATTTCACTCAGCCGAATCAGTGATACATGCTGTGGGCTATGGGATATGCGATAAATTGGCGGCACCACTGCGCAAAAAAAGGGAGAGGTAGACACATGTCGTAGAGATAAACTTTTTTTTTGCACGGTGGAATATTCTGTGAAAGGCAGGTGATACTACTTCAGTTGGTGTCGCAAGTGCTATTCCCTGCTCATCGATAACACTTCTTGCTGAATGTTGCGAATGACACAGTGAGGTTTCAGTGTGTTATTCTGTAATTCGCTCATCGATTTATAGTGTAAGCAACAAGGAGGATATACTCTCGATGGTCGCTCACATTCCCCTTTTGTGCTCTCAGTGATTTCAATAGCGATCGCATGCAAAGGATTCAAATGAAAACCATTTCAGTTAACTAATTTACTTGCGTTGAGAATTCATCGGAATGAATCATAATTTAATAACCGATCCCAACGACTCTGCAATTGCGATCACTGCCCAAAACATTTGATGCGATCTAGTGCATCGAATTTGTGTTATCGCCAAAGATTAGAACACAACGATTTAAAACGGATGTAGAGAAAGCGTCTAACACCTCGCCAACTAAGATGCACGAAAAATTCCTTCGCAATGAATATTGTGCATATCGTCTTATACACGTCACCGAAATTTTTGAGCTGAGGAATTTGGGTTTTGCTTCAGAGGAAGACAAGAAGGGGGGAGGGGAGAGCAAGGTAGCGACGGTGAGAGAAGCCGAATATGTGCAGTAAATACGTGCAGCAATAAATGCAGTTTTGGTTTCAAGCCAAAGGAAGACTGTTAACGGATCAATGAGTGGCGGATGCAATGAAGCTGAAAATCAACAGAAGCAAAAAGAAACATCAGTGGATAGGAATAAGTAGAAATCGATGCTGTGGATGATTTCTAAACACCCAGATCACCTAGAGGACGGAGTTTCATGGCAGAACAATGAACTCATGTATAGCTGAATGATTTCAAGAATCCCAAATTGGAAGTTTCGGGAACAAATAAGGGTGGGTGAGTTGGTTGCTACTTCCAATCGTACGCTCAAAGACGCTGAGAAAACAAAGTGCTAGGTGTTTTCGGTGGGTGTTTCTCCTTGTTTTTCCGTCACAAAACGTCACTTGATGATCTGCCATAACAACATCGTTTGTGAAATGCGTTTGTTGACATGACGATGATACACTCTTAGAGAACGAAGGTAAGAGAGAAGAATCAACGCCATTGCTAGACAGCATCGCAGCCACATTTTGCAGATCCCTTTGTTTCAACAACAATTCTGAATAGCCCCAACAGACCTATCGAATACCTTCACCGACTTTGGCAGTTACCTTCTTTCGCAGCAAAATGATTCACTCACATGCCGTCACATAAGTGGACACATCCTGCAACAAGTGGGAAAGCGCATCAAGGATGTGAACAATATGAGCTCTCTGCAGATCCCTAAATCAGGCCGATTGTTTGAACAAATAGTCAAAGTAATGAAAAGGCAATATGCTGCTATCAGTTTTTCGAGGAATCGAATGCGCATCCTCTAGCAAAAAGGTTTTGCTTTATTCAAGTTTGACCGGTTGCACGAGAAAATTTGCATGTGCAAATCACTGCAAAGGGATCACCTGCAAAGGGAATGTATGCAAATAACTAGCAAAGGAAGTGTATGCAAATGGCTAACAGAGGGAGTACATGCAAATAATTAGCAAAGGGAGTATATGCAAATCACTTGCAATGGGAGTATATGCAAGCCACTTGCAAAGGGAACATGCAAAACGTGGGACAAAACAAATTTCAAGTGGTTCTGCCGTACAAATGACATTCACGTTCACTTTCATAGGACTCCAGTGAACTGAAAATTCCAAACACTTAATGAGCAGAAACACCTAAATATGCACAGAACCGTCGACACAGTCATAGCACTTCTTGGCTTTGAGTAAATCCGTCGATACAAACGTATCCTGGCTTAGCGTCGGCAATTCCAATGAATGCGTCAAAAATGATCACTTAATAACTTCGAAGATTCGTATCACTGAAAAAGTTCGCTGTATGGTGCTTCACAGTCACTGTAATTAGCATAACAATTTCACTGCCATTACCTCGTTCGCACATCTCATAACATATATTAATTTCTCGTTATTGCGATTTTAATTGCAGTTACATATTTGCGACTTGACTACGATAAGCTCCTAAGTTCGCTTGGCAAGTGCCTCCACAAAAGAAGAAATTCATGTCAATTTTGACCGGATTGTGTCGATCAGATGCATCAAAGTGAGCATTTGAACGTTGTCGAGTTAGTGCAGCAGCTAATCGACATTTTCGGCGTCCACTCGAATTCGCATAAAACGAGAAGGCGGTTTTAAATTGGCTGACAACATAATCGATAGATTCCGTCATGCT
The DNA here is from genome assembly GCA_022844705.1 of Toxascaris leonina. Taxonomy (NCBI): domain Eukaryota; kingdom Metazoa; phylum Nematoda; class Chromadorea; order Rhabditida; family Ascarididae; genus Toxascaris; species Toxascaris leonina. The sequence goes on from JAARMF010005322.1 coordinate 7,284, forward strand.
GAGAGAGTGTTCGTTGTTGCGTAAACCAGGACCGTTAAACGAAAAACAAGTTCATCTCAACCCCTGCTGACTGAATTCCGCCTCCTATGTAGCGCTCAATACTCATCGAAGACACTCACAGCCATTGGTCTCTGTGTTGAGACACATACAAAAAAAAAAAAAAAAAAATGCTCTCACGTTCAAGTTTGTAAGCGCTGTTGAAGGATACAAGCACAGTGATGCCGCTCAGTGAACGACAGTTCAGTGGCAATGAACTGCTCGAAACATCCATTCTTCCACTACACTGAGATGGCACTCAATCACACGGAAAACAGCATAGAAACGATGAGAAACTTATCTTCCTGCGCAATTTGAATGCGATGCACTGAGTGTTATTGCTATGAGCGAAAAGACAGAATCTTGCTTGGTACGAACGGAAAAAATGTTGTAGAGAAAATAGGAAAGCCAAGCACAAAGATGGAAGGGAAAAACCGCTGGAGAGTGGACAGTGGTCAGTGAAATAAACTCACGGAGCAGAACATGAATGAATGACGCATTGCAGGCATGTGTGAGAGCGATGAAATAGCAGAAGAAAAGGCGCAGACACTAGGTAGTTTCGCAAATTAGAGCGAAAATTACCTGCAGACTGACCAAGCATCGTTGAACGCGTTCATAAGAAGCGACTCCTGCTATATGCACGAGTGAGGCGAGCATAAAAAGTGTGCCGAAGGCGTTTTCTCAGATCCGAGCGTTGATGAAACTTGCTTGGCAGCAATTCTCTCACTCGATCGACTACTTAAGGCCGTCGATGCACTTGTGGTTCGTCATCAGCTTTTGAAACATCGCCTGCATCCTCCGGGCTGAGACGCATTGAGCCTGCAGCTATGCAGACGGTATGTTTGTGCACCGCAGGGTGTATTAAGTCATATTTTTTGTTTATATTCCACTTCGATTGACAACTCGTTAAAAATGTGTTATATAGATAATGATGGACAGTTCGGTACTTGTGAGCTATACGTTCAAAAAAGTTGCATTTACGATGCCAGAAATAGGCATGAGATAGCTCTCGAAGGCTGAAAAAAGCTCCCATCAGCATATGACGAACAATATCTTTTTGTCTTCTTTCAGTAGAATTAAAAAAAGATTCCACTTGCTAATTCAAGTACAGAAAAGTTGTATGGTCGCTTCGCTCACCTTATGTCTAAAATTGTTTATTTCTGTTCGCACACCTGAGGCCCTAGATCAGTTGCTCATGTCAAGAGAAAAGCAGCTTTTCCCAAGCGAGGAAATATCGTTGCGAATCATAAGAAAATCTATGAAGCCTACGCTGAGATTTGTTTCTTCTCTTCCGCACGACTATGCAACACATTTTTTCAACAGGACAGCCTCTTCCTTTTGCGTCTTGGCAGTCTCATTCTGCAAGAGCGCAGTATGGTGACTCCACATCTGCATTTGCGTCTATATCCTTCCAAGTTTAATTCACGGCTGTTAGATGCTCCTGCGATGAAATTCAGCAAATGTGATGCACTCTGCACGATAATCTTCACTTCCCGAATTTCTCTCCAGTTGTAACTACTCAAAGACTGCAACAGCTTTTCAGTCGAGGCCGTCTTAACACCGAATTTTTGATGAAGATTCGCACAACCCGTTACTCGCTTTGAAAAAGCATTGATAGGCAAAGTGTAGCTGTTTTGGTTGTTTGCACGATCGAGTGGCGCTGCGGTCTATAATTCAGAATCGCAAATCGTGCCTACCTCTCTTCTAGGCTGCAGTTCCAACTGAGTCGAATCAATCTCTGTTAGAAATTTGAACTGTTCAATCCTTCGTTAATAGTTGAAATTGATCCTTCGGCTCGTTACATTTCTCACTACGTTTTTTGAAAGTAAGTCTGATTTTGCCTCTTGCCTCATCCAGTTCGTTCTTCTTGTTTCATCACACACCCGCAGCAGGTATCGCATACTTTGTGCTAACTTTGTGCTTCAACAGTGACCACATCGACGACAGTTTGCATGCTCAAATGGATCTTCAGTTATTTTGCTAATTCCTCGTTCACTGAGCTTCACGAAGCGTACTTGTGCAACAATTCATCCCTGTAAGCAAATTCGCGTTGTGATGAAATTTGATGCACCGCCTTAGTCATAAGCCATCCGAAGAGCTCCCAAAGAATTTTCAACCTTTAAACGCATTTTGCATAACATCGATGTACAAAGAGAGTCGCATATTTAAAGTTGGCAAATATGCAATTGCGACTGGCGCAATATGTGGTATTGCACCCGCCTCCCCTTACCAGCCTATTCCACAAATTAGCAATAAGTGATAAATGCGCGAGTGACGATTCTGTATATTAATTCCAACCGCCTTCGCAAACTTTCATGACAAAGTTTTTATGCTTTCCACGCAGCCTTTCGTAAAAAGCTAGTTTAATTCTTCCAAAGTAGCAAGTAAAAGGCCAGCAGGTGTAATATGCACATAAGCATTTTTCTGCCTATAAACATCGAAGAGTTTTTTGATGATCATGAAACGGGATAACGGAAATGAGTACAGAATCAAAAAGCACAGAGGATATCAACTGCTAGGTTTCTTTTTCTTTCGCCCAGAATAGCTTAAATTGAACGAATATTGCTGCAACAAGATGAAATCCGTAAGATCGCTTTTAAAGAACGTTGGTAAATCAGATAAAACAGTGAGGTCACGTGTATACGAATATAGACACAGCGTCGAAAAAAATGTTGAGTAGATCTGAGTTTTAAAAAGGTGGAAGAAGCTCGACTTTCAACTAAAAATGCCCGAAAGACGTCTCGAATAGCTGGCGACTTTTCTTTGATAGTGCTCAAAGTGTTGCAAAAATTTGAGGATTGCAAGAGTCGGCTTGAACGGGTGGTGCGAGAATTCATCTGGAATTTAGGAAGGGGGCTCAATTGTGTTTGTTGCCATGATTGAATCTGTTCATTTGTTCTTGCAGTTCTCATTTGCAGGAAATGTGTAAATTAAGACCTCATAAAAGACAAGCGTACTCTGAAAAACTCTCGCCTACAAGCATTCATTGAATTTATTGACATGTCAAGCAATGAATGCAGTTGGCGAGGAGAATTTAAACGTTTTGTGAACAAGCTTGTTAAAATGATGGATATTTTCAGGTCGTGATATTGCTTGTATTCATATCGCAGCCCGTTTGGGGATGTATGTCATCGCGCTGTTGCTGTCCAAGGCCGATGCCAACATGTACCTGTATTAGCACGTGCGGCGGTGGAGTAGGAGGGTATGAATTTCTGCGTGGTTTCCACTATTTCCTAATTTGACTTGGACAACTGTAATTTTGAGTTTGCATGTCTTTGAAAATATTCATCAAGAGAATTTTTTATGTTCACTGAGAGCGGTGTTTCATCAAATTTTCGTACGGGAAATGTGGGGAAAATTGATCAACAGCATTTGAGCGTATTTGAACACAATGCAGTGGTATTGAAACTCGAGAGTTTCAGTCCTTGCCAGGTAAAACCAACTGCACTTTGTTGCAGTATGCTTGGCGGTGGTGGTGGAGGCTATCCCCTGCCTGGCGGTGGTGGTGGTGGCTACGTATTGCCTGGCGGTGGCGGCGGCTACCCGCTTGGAGGTGGAGGAATGGGAGGACTCGGAGGGTTAGTGATTTTTCAATGTCTTTAACCTGTCGTTTCCTTGAAGTTGTTGCACGCAGAATCGGAAGTTTTTCAAATTGCATTCTCACGTCTCAATGGAAAGCACATTCATTCGAAGGTACACGCGCATGGTTTCTAGGCCCATCGGCTAATACGTCAACAATGTTTTTCGAGTGCATTTTGTAGAATTTTGCAAGTGCGCTTTCTAAAAGCATGGGTACGCGTATAAATTCAATATCTGCAATTTGCGGATAAGGCGGCTGACCTCATGGAGTTTTTTTTGTCCCCACTGAAACTTCACTTTATCACTTAAAAAAGTCTAAATTTGGCAAGAAGATTACCCATCAGTAGTTATCCCACACTTATCTGTCACTTCTGTTCTAGAAGCACTTCTTGCATGCAAGTTCGAATAATTGACGTTAGACAGTGTGACAGTAGACTCTTTTTCACTATTTTCAGACCGCTGATGCAGTTGTTGATCTCAGAGATCAGATAACTGCCAAGCCAATGAAAAGCAAATGTTTTCGCGGTTCTTCATTTGAGGATTTCGAACATTCCCCCTGTCCTCAGAGAAAAACGAGTAGGATAAAGAAATATTTAAGGGAAGTAATATGCGCTTACTGCTACAAATCAGAATGACTGCTTTCAGACCCGGCGGCGGCCGTTACGTGGGTCCTTCGTTTGGGGCGGCCTCACCTGGAGGTGGTTATATTGGTGGTGCAGGGATAGGAGGACCTGGCTTAGGGACTGGTCAAGGCAGCTACATCGGTGGTAGTGGTATCGGAGGCGCTGGAGTCGGTGGTGGCGGCAGCTACGATACTGGCGGCGGAGTAGGCGGTCTCGGAGGGGGTGCCGGCTACAGTGGCGGAGGAATAGCTGGACCTGCTGGTGGCGGTGGTTACAGTGGCGGAGGAATAGCTGGACCTGTTGGTGGCGGTGGTTACAGTGGCGGAGGAATAGCTGGACCTGTTGGTGGCGGTGGCTACAGTGGCGGAGGAATAGCTGGACCTGTTGGTGGCGGTGGCTACAGTGGAGGAGGGGGAGCTGGCCCCTTAGGTGGAGGTGACTACAGTATTGGAGGGGTAGCTGGTCCCTCGAGTGGAGGAGGCTACAGTGGTGGAGGAGTAGCTGGCCCTTCAGGTGGAGGCAGCTACAATGAAGGAGCGGTTGGTCCCTCGAGTGGAGGAGTAGCTGGCCCTTCAGG
>JAARMF010005323.1:0-12095 GCA_022844705.1 Toxascaris leonina
GTTTTCTTTTAATTGCGAAAAAAAAGAAGTTTGACGTTATGAGCAATAACTAGTATATTGAGCTTTTCAGAGTCATTAGAATGTATTGCAATTTGAAGTGAGAGTGGTAGAGAAAAAAAAATTCTTTTTTTTTTTTTTTGCAATTGTTTCACTAAAGAAAATGATGACAAATTATCACTTCATAAAACCCATAAATGATCGCTATATTAGTTTGCTTATAGGCTAGATATTTATTCTTTTAAGAATTACGTATATGACGAAGCGAAATAAATTAATTACCTATGCAAATGTTGAAAATCGCTTTTGTGCAACCCGAAACGCAAAGAATTTGCCCGAGTCAACAATTAAGTTTAGTATTGAATATAAGAAAAGTTGAAGGAAAAAAAATGGATCATATGAATAGGTTTAGCCTCAAATGAATGAGAAATATTAGNNNGCAACGTCTTCGTTTATTTCATTATATCTGGCTAATATCAGTGCAATTATTCAAGCTATAGTAAAAATGATTTTAGCTTCATTGAAGTTTCTTAAGATTTTAGAGTGGAAATTTTCTCTATTTTTTATATATTTCTTTATGTTCGCAAATTTTTATGAATCAGTTTTTAATTATATGAGTCATTTCCTCTAAATGATTAGCTTTAGAATATGGTTAGCTTAATGTTTTCTCATGATGAAATATCTCCATCAAAGATAGGTATTATTTTGGCGATTCTTTTCAAATACTTTCTTGCTTCAAAAATAATTTATCATATAGCAGATAGAATTAGCAATCAATTCTTGGCTTTTAATAAAGATATCCGCATTTCATATTGCATCGTTTATTAGTTTGCCTCTTTTAATAGAAACTAACAACTTTACAAGGCTATAAACAGCCTAGATGATGATATATGAGATAAAAGACAAAACCGCTGAAAATATATCTTTTAGTTTAGTAATTTCATTGCTAGAAGTGCAGCTAAGTGAACATATTTAGCACTCCACCTATAAATGTAACGTTTAAATAGCCTCATTTGTACTACATACAAAGCCGAGTTCGATTCATTCAATTAGATGTATCTTATATATCAGAGCACTTTAGTAGTTTATAATGCTTGTATTTCTTAGGCATTTAAACAAATATGGCTAATAATTTTAGTGCTTTTTATGAAAGCCATTCATTGCTAAGCCATTTGATTCACATCATTTCTAGAGCAAAAACAATCCGAAAAATTTGTGCTATATTTCTGGATGGAGAATGTATAATGTAGAAAATTTAAAATAAAATGAAACCACATAAATCTATATATGAATTTAATTACATTTATTAATACGTGATCAAATAGTAGCGATTAGTTATTAAAAAAAAAACAAAAAACTTGATAATAGAAAGGTTTTATTGAAGGCTTTTTTTTAAAGCTTTTGAATGATTTCTATGCATGAGTGGCGAAATGTAGTGAAATCTCTCTTTAGTGTTTCTTGGTTGCATCGTTAGCGCTTCTTTCTATACGCCGCAGTTATATGCTTAATGTGAGCGTATGCTTCAATGCATTCATGAATATAACAGCACGAAGGCGTAGCAATGCTAAAATGTAAATCAAGCATTTCGATAAGCATTATTGTTGACTTAGCGTTTATTAAGGCGACATAAAATTTGCACATTCTGTTCGTTGAGTGTGCATCGAACGTTTTTAATTGCTTACACAAATGATGATAATAAAATATTTCGGCTATTTTTTTCTTCTGATTTTAATTTGAATATTTTCGTTTGATGTTGTTATGCTTTTATTATTATCGAAGAGGCATATAAGTTAATCGATGAGGAAACTCTCGTTGCGTAAAAATGATGTGCTACACATTTACATAAATATGAAAATAGAAGTAAATTTTTTTTTTTTTTTGCGTAGCATATGCACTTTGGCCCGAATAATTAGATTCGGTTGGCTTCCATAAGAATATCCTCCCTTAGGCAATATTGAATATCGTTCGTATGGCTTATAGCTAAGCGGGGAGGAAAACATTCGCAAAAGAGCACTCTTTAGAAGCACTAAATGGTGAATTTTTTTCAAGTCATAGTTTTAGAAAGTTAAATGGAAAAAAAAATTTTTTCAAACTTTCACTGNNNAATTTTTTCAAACTTTCACTGACAACGAATGAAAAAAAAACTTATTTCGTTTTTGTGCGAAAATCTAAATTTTATCACCATAAAGTATATATTAAAATGTCGTCTCAATTGTTCTCATAGTTTGTATATATACAATTCAATTGATCAACGTCAATTTTCGACATTTCATTTCAACGGAAATTATCGTTTTTGAAGAGCGTAAAAAAAACATGAGAGCAAAAGCAAAAAAGAATTCCTAATGCATAAAACTACATCGCTAGAGGGAAGGGGGAGATGAAGGGATAGGAGGAATGGGAGGGGGGAGAGCGAGGGATGTGCTGCTCGTTTCTTTAAGCTTTGCATTTCTTAGTTGCTTTTCCCCCCCTTGGCTACACTATCCCATTTAGCGATCGTAATTTCGAAATGCACAAACGACCACAACACCCTAAAGCGTCGCTTCACTAACGATGCTTTTCCCCATATAGGCCCGAACGCTTGAAAAGCAAATTACTTCTGATATATATATTTCTCAATGGCACTAATAGATGTTGACATTTTTACGTAAAGTGGACGACGAATCGAGTGCATTTACGTACGTTTTCACAACGGCCATTATTTTCACTCAACTTATTTGCCATCCAACTCGTATCGATCTATCGATATTTATGGCACAATTTCTATATGAGGTGCATTAAAAGCTGCTTATGCATTCTCATATTTTCAACGTTATGCTAATGCATCATATGCATATATAATTAAACGATTGCAATGCATTACTTCGAATGAAAAAAAGATTTTCATATTTCTTGAGAAATAATTTCCATCTATGAAATTTTTTTTTTTTGAAAAAAATAGCAGTAACTCTACTAATCTCTAAGAGAATTTGTTAAGTTTATTTTCATTTGTAAAAAGATTTCTATCTAATATTGTCTCCGATCTATTTTCGGCTCTTTTTTTTTTCTCTCATCGAAAAAAGGCTAAGGAATCTTTTCGTAAATTTTTCATATATATATCAAAAGAGGAATTGCATCTTATCGTCCTTATTACCTCTTCGATTTTTTTCCTCAAATTTTTAATTATTACTCTTTATCGCAACATCTATACCTAATGAGTTCGCTAATCTGCTATAGTTTTCTTCAGAGCTAATCCTTTTAAATTGATAATGTAATTAATGTCGATGTATTCGGCTTCAATATCATAAAAAAAAGAAGAAAATTATGTTTCTCATAATCAACGAAATCTTGAAGTCAATTAGATCGAATCAATTCAGCAGGAAATCAAAATGCTCAACATAAATGAAACTTTGATCTGTTAACGTTTCAAGACAGGTGAATATATTTTTATAAAAGTCGCTTCTAAATCGAGGCTTTACAACGAACGATAGTCTATAGCTTTAGTCCAGATAGCCCAGATAAATTACTCAATCGATGAAATGTAGTGACCGCAGCAGTCGCAACAATCTCATCATATAAAACGCCCAACAAATTAAAACAATTCGTAAAGAGTCAAGAAAATTTAATATTAACCAGTGGACTTTTCTTGGGAGGAGGGGAGGGTGGAGAGGAGGAAGGAGAGGGGAAATGAGGGGGGAGAGAGAAAGGGGGACGGGGAGGGAAGGGCGGAATGGGGAGGGGAAGGGGGAGAGGCGAATATTTCCAAACTTACATGAAAGTGATTTAGAAAGTTTGGATATGACGAGTATTTAGTAGGGAAAACTCTCGAAGATCTCATGAACTTTTGAGGNTTCATGAACTTTTGAGGTGAATATAAGAAAAAGCGCATTTAAAATGCTTCAAATGCTGCATTCATTAACACTCAATTCCTCGGAGTCGTTAAATATTTCATGTCCTCTTCTAAAACAAAAATTCTTTTTTTTTTTTTTAAGTGAACGACGCAAACGTTAACCAACTAAAGAATATTCATTTGTAATCGGTAGCGTTGTCCTCGTTGAATAGCAATTATTATCCCACTATTCTGTCATAAATTTCTCAGTGAACACGATCTTTCCTTCTTCCCCTCCCCCTTCCCACTCCCCTTCCTCCCCTTCCTCCCCCCGCAATAAAACGAAACTCCCTTATTATATACGATATATGATTGTATAGTTTTGACAAAGCACAATCATGCAAACATTGATAAGTTATTTATGAAAAATATTTTTAAAATAAATAAATTTAAAATTGATGCATAAAGCGCTATACAATGCGAGCAATAATATCTATCTTAAAGTCTCGTCAGAAACGACAATAACAACAATTAATATCTTCATATAAGCATATCCGCTGCTGTAAAGCACTAAGAAGATAAAAAGACATAAGTCTTTTATATTTTCTCCAGTCTTATTCGCAGTCTTATCAGTATTATCAGTGTCGTCCCATTGCTACTTGGTTGCACATTTCAGCTTATTTGCGGTTGTTGATGAAGCCTTTTTTTTTCGTCATTAAACTCGCTAATAGCTACGAAAATTTGCAGCTAGTTTCATTAAGACAATTGCCATGATCGTTCACAAAAATGTCCCTTCCTTTGATTAATTGCCCTTAATGGTTGATTATCACACCACATGAGTGGTGTACGGTATTATGGGCGCTTAATTAGAGGTGAACTCTGCGGTAAGATATGCCCTCTGATTTGAATGATTGCTTGGAGGAGAACTGCCAAAACGTCCAGAAAGTAGCATTTGAATGGTCTCAAGTTAAAGATCACACCCGTTATGGTTCTGGGAATTTGTTAGGAAAGCACATTGGCTTCAGGTTTTTAATCGGTTTTCCATTTACGACCACTTGCAACCTTTAAAGACTCGCATTAACCTCGTTTTACCTCTCGAAAACAATGAATTGGTGGTACCCTGACGCCTTCGTTCCCACAGCGCTCAAATGTCAGAATGAGAAACTTGAGGATTGGCTACTCACTGAATCTTTTATGGAGACTTTCATTGCGGAAAATTTCTGAAAACTTAATGGGAATATTTTTAGGGGGCAAAAAGTGGGTTGAAAGCTCTTTCTTTTTCAGCAGATAATTATTACTCAGTGAATTCTCGTAAGCAGTTGAAAGGTTTCGGAGAAGATATGATGAAATTCACTCGCGAAAAGAAAATCGCCCATAGGCGTTATTGCAAGTTTTTGATGCGCATAGTTTTGCGGCGATGGAAAAGCTCGAGTAATCTTTTTTACTTTATGCTTCATTTCAGTTTAGAGTACTTTTTAAGTTGAAAGCGCTTTATCGGAAAATGAAATGCAATAGGAGAAGCCGGGCGTCGGCAATGGAAATATCTTTAGACAGATGCCGCCAAAGATTTACTAATAGGCCGCTCTCAGCAACTCGTAATCAGCCTATGCTGGCATGCGGGTGGCACCCTGAGGGAAATCACTCATAACAATTGCTGCACAACCTAACGCATCGCATAGCATCGATATCCGGAGCACATAATTAACCAGCATCGAGTCTAATAGGTCTAGTATACATCAACGAAAGCAATTTCATTTGCTCGAATTCTTCTCAATCTACTGCTAATGCTTCATTCATACTTCGAAAGGTATAAAATAAAAGTCATTTGAGTTTTGAAAATTTTAAGCGTTATTTTTCTCGAAAGAAGTTCCACGAATTCAAAACACGCCCGAAAAATCATCTATAATTGCAGCAGACGACAACTTAAGCAACTCGTTCGGATATACAAATATTGGTGAAATTCGAAATTCCATTCATGCTAGATAGGAAATGCTCTAAAATTAGAAGAAACATCCATAGGTAAAACCGAAATTGATAAGCGCGCTTCTTAAAGAAAATCAATATTCTTCTTTAAGCACAACCCATGTCTTGGTTACTCCACCACTTCACTTCCAAAAAAAAAAGGGAAGTTACTTCAATCCTGAGCAAATTTCCGTCTCAAAGAAAAACTTTCAATAGATTTATTCAAATTTATGATGCATCAATTGAGAAGGCGTAAATTTTGATAATTGTTTGGCTAATTATGAGCTAATTGAAAATGATTCTGAAAAGATGGTCATATTTAGAATTGTTTAACACTGACGCAAATGGTTCAATATGAAAACGTTTNTCATATTTAGAATTGTTTTAACACTGATGCAAATGGTTCAATATGAAAACGTTTCATAGTTGTTGGTATTTGCGCATAGATTTCGCTCAAATATTCTCAGCGATTTGTGCGTGAGATAAATTTAATTCGGTGCAATTTCCTATTTGATGTGGCAACTCAATTCACTAGCAAGTTCGCATGCGATGTCTCACTTTCTAATTCCATTTCCCTCGCAAATAAATTTGTATCCCGACGCTTGCACTAATCTTCAACCGTAGTGCATCAAGCATTCGTCATTCTAATGATTCTTGGAATNCTCTAATGATTCGTCGAATTCGAATGTGAAGTTTCGAATGCGAACCATAAAAGATTCTCATTTCATTTCAAGCATATTTATTCACTAATTTTTTTTTGCCGGCGTTGCGAAACTTTCAATTATAAATCATATTTTTTGCAGTATTAAGAAAAAGAATCCAAAAGCGATGCTATTTCCTAGATTATCATAATGACTACTGCAATTGAGAAGTTTCAAATATAGTTGTTGCCTTGTCTTGCATCTTAATACGTTAATTTGAGTTTATAAATGCAATAGATGATGATATGAGGCAACATTAGAATTAGCCATTATGAGAGAAGATTTCTGTTCGCACAACTGAAGCTATTGATAAGTGACAGCTAAATGGTGTAAGCGTTGTTTATTGACAGCTAAATGATGTGAGCGTTGTTTATATGTCAGTGGAGTGTTGAGTTGTAACATGAAATATTGCCTATGAAAATAAACGCAGCAAAACGCATCACTCATCGCTATGCTCATATATGGCTAATGATCGCATATTTTCACTAAACTATCATCGCACTACTCCACCTAAAAAAGCTTTATTATAGCCGTTTACATAGTTGACTGTTTTTTTTTTTCAAAAACAAGCTGATACCACNNNTAAAAAAGCTTTATTATAGCCGTTTACATAGTTGACTGTTTTTTTTTTTCAAAAACAAGCTGATACCACTCATCGATCGATGAGAAATATCGGCATTATTGGTTTTCTTTTTTTATCCACTTATAAAAGATATTTGCAATAGCATATGCTTCTCATTCTACACTCGGTACATTTTATGTGTTTTTTTTTCTTAGCAAGAAAAGCCATCGATGCAATTTAACTTCAGCTAATTGCATTAACTGACTAAAAAAAAAAATCAACATAATGCAGCAAACGTTTATCGTCTACATCTCTCTTGTTTGCTAATATATCGAATGACTTATGCGATACATCAATGTCGAGAAAATCATTTCAAAAATCGCAAACTCAAAAAAAAAAAGTGCCGTTCTACGTTTGCCTCTATTTACGAACGATTATAAAACTAGTGGCTAATCATTCACACATTAACTAGTATTCATAAGTCATCATATATGCCGTCAAATCTCTATACTTATCTAAACGATAAGGTGAAGAGATGAGTGTGAGTTTCAATATAAGCTCATTCACGCGCTTCACCGGAATTTACTTTGTTGAGCCATTCATATCCGTTAAAGGGAATAAATAAACAAAATACTCGAATAAAGGAATCGAATAGTATGTACGATCATTAGATGTGCATTCGTAGCTCGACGTCATCCAGAAGCATTAATATGAGAACAACTGCCTCATTATTAAGTGAGAATCTTATTGTTACCGCAAATATTTTTCTTAGCTTATTTCTCGTGATTCGTTGAATGAGAGATCTAATACATATTGACCAGTTTTGCTATCGCTCAGTGTCTATTCCTCTTTTTTTTTTTTTTTTTTTTTATTTATTTGCTAATCTATTTGTTCACCTGTGAGGGTGTCATTTAAAAAAAAAACAATATTAATATAACGCTTCGAAACGCAACATAGCCTCACCTTCTCAATAGTGCTTCTAGCAACAGTAATATATCAATGATCTCGATATCACTCAACAAACGATTAAGCATATCTCAAAATTCTATGAAGCTAACTCTGCATTCAATATGTGGAAAAATTTCTTCTTAAAATAAATGCATTTCTTTAGTGTGATGTTGTTTTATGTATTCCAACTGAGAAGAATTTGAAAGTAAGTGGCCTTCTGAATATTTTATAGCTGCTAAGCACGCAATATTCAACCGCTAATGGCTTAGTGGTGAATTATGGCGGCCGAATTTAGCCAAGAAGCTTACTTAAATTCGACAATAACAACAACAACAACAACAATAAATCATCGAACATAAAGGAAAAATTATTTTGAAAAGAAAAGAAAAAAAATTTTTGAATCTAAATAATTTCCTAATCAAATTCACAAAGAATCAAAATCGATTCTATTCATCAAATGTCGATGCTTTGAGTTTTTAGCTTAATCTATGACGTCAATGATGACTTTTAAAAGGAATTCTCCGATCGGTAAACGTTTCAGATTCATATTGGAACGATCGTCGGGGATACATTATATATTTTGGTTGTTGTTGTTGTTTTTACTATATTGGAAATGCAGCTATAACAGCACTATTGCCACATTGATATTGTTATCAATAAAATCGATAGTAGAAGCTATTGTTCATTGGGACTATTGGAGAAGTATTTCAATATTTTGAGAGATTTTTTTTTTTTTTTGTATTTCTATTTGAATGAGAAAACAAAGAAAGAAAAGTGATCAAGTATATGAATATTTCTCAATGATCGCATATGAGAGCGTTGTGTTTATCGATATTAAAAGTGCTCGAAAATTACATCGTAAATGATGATGAGTAGTGTTAGTGATGTAAAATGAACGTTGTCAACATAAAGCAACTATTATATTTGCTAAACAATCGGCAATAAAACAACTAATAAAACGTTGATGAAGTGATATTAAAAAAAACATAAACAATTTAGCATGAAAAAAGAAAAAAACATAAAACAAAAGCATTATTGGAACAACGAAAATAATCAAGTAAGGAGAAGTTGTATAGGAGTTGGAGCAGTTATTTGTACAATATACGAGAGGATTATTCTTTGAAAAACTCTAAAAAAAAAAAAAGTAATAGATAATTTTAATGAAAATAAAGTGAGAGAAATATTATTTCTCGATGAATGGAAAATCATATAGGTACGATTCCGAGCTTTTAATTTATAAGCTTCTAGGTTGGAGCGAATTGCAGCTATATATTTATTTTTAATGGGAATTTTATACATTTGTGCAAGTTTATTTTCAATCTCAACATAGAGGAGAAGACACTTAACACATCGATGACGTTGATGCTTCACAAACAGCTAGCAATAAAGCAAAATAAATCAAACAACAACGGTGATGATTGTAGCACTAGTTTGTGAGTTGTCTAGCGGATGACTTCATTTCTGAAAAAAAAAAAACAAAAAAAACAAAAAAACTGAAACACAACTGAATGTAGAATCACAGACGTTTTTTTATGCGATGTTCTCAGAAAGTAAACGATATATGTGTAATATGAAAAGAGCATCATTGCCCAACGTTGCTCTAATATTATTTGCAATAATGTAGCCTCAAAGACTCTAAGCAATATTACGTAAAATAAATCGAATTTCTTCTTCCTTTTTTTTTATGTAGTATATTATGTTTGTTAAGCTTTTTTTTAGCAATTTATCTTTTTGAAAGGTAAAAATCAAGCATGCAATATTGAGTTGTTTTTTTTTGTTTTTTTTCAATTCCATAGCAGATCGTAGATCTATGCATGGAATTCCTAATTAGCATTCTCGATTGTTAGCGTTGTTTCGCTCAATAATGACTAAATTTTTTGAATAAACGCCTGGCCGGAAGTCTCATTTAGTGCATTAATGCATATATTTTATTATCTCTTCCGTTTAACTTTAATGTATATTTCATTTTCATTTCAAATTTTTGCATCCTTTTTTTTTTTGTTAGTTTTAAGTGAAAAAAAATAAACATTGTAAACGTTTTTTTTGTAATATATTCCGATTTGAAAATAAAATTATAGCAACACACAATTGCAACATTTATGACACCTTTTCGCTAATATTTTTCGAGAAATTATTAAAGCTTTCTTGTCAGCTTAACGGAACGTAAAGCATTTTCGATTGAAAGAAGCCATTGTTGACACATTTTTGGTGGTAATATTAACGATTACCCCTCTCCCATCATAAAGAGAAGGTGCAAATAAATCCCATTTCGCGTGAAATTGCAACAACAATAGCGGAATCGCTTTGAACGCAATCACTACGCATAATGCGTAAATTTCCCCCCCTTCGCCATTATGCACACATTCATCACCACTGAGTGACGCCCGATAGCGTACGATCAACCAACCCTTCAGCATTAAGTCAGCCTCTATAACGCTATAATATAGAGGAAAGCACTCTAATACGCCATTCCATTTGCAAGCTATGCTTACCGAAATTCGTGGGAATTTTTCATGTATTTGTTGGATGATAAGCTAAATGCCTCTTCAGAGGGAAACAATCGACCAGCATAAGCACATTCAACGGCTGAAAGTGAAGAGAACAATAGAAAAATATTAATCCCTTTCTTTCAGCAATTCCCACAAAAGCCATTTTCAATGCTTCAACGCTTACAGTGTTTGCAGCTTTCCAGAAGTGATATGCAATCGAAAAGGGGCTATAATATACGCTAAACCCTCCGTGCTAACAACATAGAGGCAACTACCATGATGAAGGCAACCCTCAGTGTTAAATGTAATAACTTTTAACTGAAAATTCTTATATGATAGATTGGAGACAGTGTCATTCATTAAGGAAGTAGAAAAAAAAACTCATATCGTTCTTCACGCAAGTGTCTAGTCTTTTTCTTGCTAATTTTTCGTCTATAACCCATAGGAATTGGAATGAGGTGAGCCAATAGTCAAAGAAGAGATTCCAGATTCCGATAATGGTCAGCTATTTGACTGTTAATATTAAAGATGCAATCAGACAATCAAAAAATTTCAAGCTGAAAGCATAGTTGCAAATACAACTTAGCAAGTGGCAAATCATTATGCAACTTATGTTGGAAATGTAAGACGCTTAAAAGAAAGCATTAAAAGAGCTAATCGGGTTAATAACCGCTCAAGTTGATGCTTATGGATAACGATGTTTATTACGTTGGTTGATTAATTCCTACTTTCAGCTAATGTTATAGCCGCTTATTTAAAATTGTTAAGCTACGAAAGAAAAGGTAAAGCGTTGAATAAATCTACCTATATTTCAACGTCGATTAAAATGTAAAGGAAAAGCATTTAGCTAATAATTGATGTGGATGCGATCTTTAAGTGGAAATTTCAGCAACCTAATAAAATACATGAATATTATTGTGACTATTATTAATGGGTAATGTGTAGAATGCTCTTGTGTGATCAACTTAACTCTTTGCTTTTCACATTGAAATTAAATGAATTCCTCAAAATTTGCAAATAACTCCTCCTTTTGTCCAAAAATTTTGCATTGTGCATGCGTCCATTTTCGAAAGTTTGAATGCGTAGATGCCCTGAGATTATAAGCGGCGACATATCCTAGGCAGATACGAATAATGCAAAAGTGTTACTTAGCTGAAAGGAGATCAAACTCGCTAAAATATTTTTGCAAATTTTTAGCCCTATTAGCAAAACATTTGATGGATTGCAATTCAGCAGTAGAGCTGTATTTGAGAGATGACACTGATCGAAAATGCTTAAGGTTGGTCGTTGAGTCGAAATCATTGTTGAATGAAAAAAAAAAACAACAACAAACATTCACTTCTTCTTTGCCTATCCCCTGCTCCCCTTATCTTCCCCCCCCCACCCCTCTCCCCCTACCCTCCCTTGCACCCAACGCATTCTCCTCTAAAGAAGCTTGAACTCAATAGGCTGATCACATTCTAATGATGCAATTAGACATTGAATCTCTAGTGTTTCGTCATAAGCAATAATGAATGCTTTCCTATTGGAAGTTAGCATAAATGAATATGCTAAGAATAGCAGCAAAGCATTTTTCTATCGTTCCCTTTAGTAGTGATCTTTGATCATCGCATTGTTGTGTACGAGTTGCA
>JAARMF010005324.1:0-10571 GCA_022844705.1 Toxascaris leonina
ATCAAGTGATCAAGTGATATGACTGGAAGTGCGTTTTTGTGATTGAGACCGATCATGGGTTAATTGTTATCATTCAGACCAAAGATAAGTTTTGTTAGCCGAGAGCACTTAGGGGTAAGCCTTCTCATGGTACTTTGGTTGATGGTTATGGTAATATGTGTTGTGTATATCTGCAACAACAGTACGTACATCAAATTCATTAAGCATTCACTGTGCGCAACTCTATGAGACATATCTGTACCAAAAGAAATATCACACATTTATATAATCTCAAAAGATTGATAATAACCGTGAGAAAAACATTTTAACCATTTTCTTCGTATAAATTTCGAGCAACAAAGAAGCAACAGAAAAGAAAATATAGCTACCATGATAAACACAGAAAAAATTTGGCAGAAAAACACAACGCGTAAATAAGAAATCACAGAGAAATATTGTCACAAAAGAGAACAAAAAAAAGAATACAATAACCAAAGAAGAAAACAAACGAAAAAATAACAGTGATATTTGAATATTTCAGAAACGGTAGAAAGGCACAATGAGCGGGGAAAAAACCGAATTCTGCTTCACTTCTTCCACTGGTTGCAATTTTGTTGAAATTGCTTAGGGATGCTGAGCAAATATTGATCGCGCGGGGGGGGGTTGAAGAGGGTTGGGGGGGGAATGCCGGTAAACAGGCTTGATAGGTTTAATTTCCTACTTGATAATGGCCATAAGAAATTAATATGCCAATTTTCAGCTTTCAATATCCCTCATTTTCGCTAATGAGCCAAATCCGCCATATTGAAGAAAAATGTTTCGAATGATTTCATTAATGCTCGCTGAATTAAAAATGTTATTTTTCGTTAAATTTGCACTATTATGCACCATAAAATTTCGATATCAATCTTCAAAGAGGTTTTTTCTCAAGAGGTGAGCGGGAAGGGAGAAGGGAGCGGGATGATCTTTGAGGCGATACCAAATTTTGATGCACTTCCCGAAAAGCGCTAATCGGCTCATTGAATGTGAGTGGATTTGAAGCAGGAAAACATCTCAGAGAGATGGGCAAAATTCAACAAATATGAAGGAGACTGAATTTGTCTCCATTGTATTGGGCGAGGAAGAAAGGATAGAGGTTGAGAGAATAAAACTGAATCCAAGAGACTCCAGAAGGCGGCCAATTACAAGGGTGGCTCATGAAGTGAGTAATGACCGATCCACCTGAATGCGAACTTTTCTTCCGTCTTTCTAGGGGAACATTTTTTCTGCACTACTCTTGCTCACCAAATGATTCGGAAGATATTGTGATGTGTGATGATTCTCTTTGCATCGAAATCGGCACTTCTTTATTTTTGCTTATGTAAATGATTCGATAATTTTGTGGATTCCACTAGCGATACGAAGAGCAAATTGATTGCGCCATATAAACATTTATAAAAGCACTTTAAGCAATGAGATTGAATCCATGGAAGAGTGTTGTCGGAAATATGCATGGAAAAAATTAGTTTCTTCTCGAGAGACTTGAAATATAGTCGAAGAGCTTCACTGACTAAAGAATGTTAGTATTTAGCGGAAAATAGCCTCTCTTTTGTGGCTTCCTGCCCACTTGTTTATTTATTTGTTTACTTATTTGTTTGTTTTTAATTTTTTAATTCTGTGGAAGTTGAAATATTTTCTGAAATAAATTAAATTCCATTTTGAATTGAAATACTACAAATATTCGTAGAATATATCGAAGTGTGCAACGAAAAAAAAGTTCGTAAAAAATTGCATCATTAAGTGAGAATCAAACGAGGAATATTGCAAAAATCACAGATGTGGACGTCATGAATGAATAAAGCACGGTATTTATTCGCGATACAGAATTACTCGGCGCTCTAATTTCATCGGGATTTTTCCTTGATTGCCGATTGTTATTATTATTATCATTATTATTATTGTTATTATTATTGTTATTATTAGGATTATTGATAGCGCTATCCTCGTTGATATAGTCCTCATGATTGATAGGTACCAAATCTGGAAATATGAAACGATGAATCTCTTGAAGATGATTTGCAGTGATCATGGGAACTCATATATTCAGGTAATTCTTCACGACGCAGAATGCGGAAAGCGGTTCCTCCGTTGATGCCTCAAAATTTGCATTGGCCTAGAGTGGAGCTCCATTCCCCTCTCCCCCCCCCCCCCCCCCCCCCCCCCNACCCCCACACCTACATCATGATGATTCTAGACCAGAGTAGTGGATCTTCTCCATTCGCAGTAGAACTCTCCGTCTTCATATCACTAAGCAACCAAACGTCATGACCTCCTCAGTTCGTCTACATTCCGCTATAGTTTCCCAACATCAGTGTGACCCTGTATCATCAATATGGTCAGTAGATCGAACTATAGGTATAAGTGCGAGTAATAAACTATGGCATATGGCATTCATCCCCTCATAACTCATAGATCACTTTCGATAGTGCGAACTTTTGACGCTGTATGAGTTGAAATAATGTGAAAGTTTAAGCAGTAATTTTCAAGCAATAATTCGTTTTCGGCTTTGTTTTGCTTACTAGGTGGTCTTGTTATTGACAGCCAAAAAGACTCCACTACGCTCATTAGGAAAAGCTTAAACACTCTTAACGCTGGCATAATTCGGCGATTGCAAACGTGAATTCGAATTGAAGTGCTCCTACTATAAGGGAAGACCTAACGATCTGACCACCTAATGAATCCACTAAAAAAAAAAACACTAAACGCATAGGATAGAAGAATGATAGGAAAGTGAGCGAATTAGTTGTTTTTTTTAAAGATTCTACTGAATGGTTTCAGATATTTGAACGAATTTATGTGAACTTCATGAAAGACCTATAGTCGAGATAAAGCTAAATGAAAATGTGATAATGTGGATATATATTTGCTATGAAAAATCTCACAAATCTATAAATGATAGCGAACGATTTCGAATATGATCAAATAAATCTACCTTGCGCTAATTAAATAAAAGGATGAATTATAATAGACGAGAAAATTGCTTAGGCGAGAAATTGAATCGGTCAATTTCTTAGCTTATTGATGGAATTCTCGAAAATTGCAAAATTTATGCAGCCACTCAACTCTTCCTGTTGACATTTTTGAAATGAAATGGCCGATGGCAATATGGTCCATTGCCTCCAGCTATCGAAGACCTTGACTCATTATATTTTAGAGGAATTCAGCATGATTTTTGCTGAAACGATTAAAAAGCGAACGCTTCCCATGGACTCTAACTAGCTACGTACAATATTGGAAATTCAATAGTCTCAGGAAGGATATTCTAGTCATAACGCTTCAAAAAACGCTCGTCTAGAGATTAAAAAAAGCCAATTCTCAGAAGGGACATCGCAATGGGTCATTTGAACGCCAGGAGCTATTTGTAGCATGTGAATAGCCCGTTGAGGATAGGACAGCACAATCGAACATGGAAGATGCATTTCATTAGGAATGGCAGGGAACTTATCTCTCCTAGAAACAGAGATTTCTTTAGCCAATCATCTGAACCCCCCATCAAGCATTTTTCTCTTTTGGTGATCTAGAGGTGAAGACAGCGATTCTCTAACGCAAATCTTCATACTTATAAAGAAATGAAGAGGAATTGAACCATTTTCATTGTCGTTCGAAGCTCTTCGATCATCACCAATATGTTCAGGATGAATATAGGCGGCTGCGGAAGTGAGTGAATTGTGCGCAATATTCCGAGCATGCATTGCATTTGCCGCATTAGAATTCTCACCATCATCATAATCAATTATCGGATTTCGTTTCACTAAAGTTGCATTCTCGATGGGAAGTGAAGATGGATCTGAAATAGAATCGACGGTCAGATTTTTTTAAAGGAACTAGCATGCTCATCTCGTCAACCGAGGTTAAAGGTCAATGAAAAAACAAATTCTTGCAGAATATTTTAGCATGGCTATATTTATGGAAACGAGCGAGAAACTTGATGAATGTTTTGGAGCAAAAGATTTTTTTCTCCATATTTACCGTTTTTCAGATTTACCGTTTAGTTGATGACGACTAAGCTTTGCAAGCATCGAGGATTCCACAGAAAGTGATGAATTTGCGACAGATATACAACAATAATGACATAAGGAAAAAAAGGTACTTGATAGTGCCATGTAAGGACTATCACAGCATGATCTTTAAATATGTGCTTCTATTGCAGTTTCAGTTGATTCACTTAAATTTTATGAGTTGTTCTTGCTTATCAGATGCTTATCAGCTCAACATCTACGTAGCAAAAAATAATATCTGCAGCTTCTCACCTGGATTAACGAAGAGGATCTGCATCAGCTAAGAGATCTGTATGTGCCAGTACCTTTAATGCTTTATTGGAAGCATGGCCGGCTCACTGAGGATTTAGGATGAATTCCTGCAGAGTCTACTTCACTAGGTAGGATCAAAGGTGACAGTGATATGGTAGAGTAGTTACGCTTTGACATGTTTGATCGTGACGTACAACATGACGGATTCAGAGTTTCTTTGAACGTTCATTGTCGTGTAATTCGAGAGAAATTTCGCCACCTAATCGATGTGAAACGCATTCAACATCGCTAATGCCGAAGCATTTGATCTCAGCCTGACAAGGGCCGCAGCAGTGTTCGGTCGTGGATGGGGGGAGGGGGGGGGGGNGGGGGTAGACCAATCTACGAAGAAGATGATTTCTGATGAACGATGATCACAGTTTTGTGCTCCTTCAGTTCGAGTTGCTTTTGGCGAGGTCACCAGAAGGACCGACTAGGTGCTTTCGAAGTATACAGACGTCCATGCCGAATTCTGGAAAGCCCTGATGCCTGTTCCAGATGTTTTTGAATACCGACGAGTGTTTGCCTTTTGTTTGACCCAAAGAAGAAATGTATGGTTAAATTCCCCAAAAACTGCACTTTTGATGCTCCTGAGATCTTCTCAATTCTTTAGTACTTTCTTTGATGTCCGCAGCGTTCAAGATCACACTTTTTGTCAAATCAGCTTCTTTTGAAAGAATAGCATCGAATTTTCCGCTTCAATGACACTTCGCAGTCAACTGCCTTAATGCTTGGTCTAACCATTTCCGCTTTGCTTGTCCGATGCCATAAACAAGCCTTCCAAATAAAACATCATCCATAAATATATGCAACGTTAGGTTGAGGTAAAAGAACTATCAGAAACTAAGAATAAGAGACAAGCACGACGATTAGTTTTAATTGGATGTCCAATTTCACGGGCCAATCGTCAGAAATTCTATCAGAAACACTTTTTTGCGCGTCAGAAATGCGTTGAGCACACTTCCAAATTAAAGCAACCGAGTCCGCGGCAAGCACTGACCTATCAAAAAAATAGAGGACATGTTCTGTCTCACATCAGATGTATATTAACAATTATTTATGTTTGTATTTATATTTGCGTTTTCATTTATATTTATATTTATACCTATATTTATTTGTACAAAATATTGGACGAAAAGTAATGACGTGAAAATTGCGCCTGAAATTTCAGAAATTAGTGGACAATTCGAGGTCGGCGTCCTCTTTTCATTTACTGAATCAGAAGTGTCGTTCATCGTTGCAACCAACTCGCCAACTGATTCAGTTGGCCTCTATCGTTAACGTTAAATTGAGATCGAAATGTTTTTCCTCAATTTCAACCCATCTAAACCGCCAGCCCTAGACTGCAGTATTATTCCTCAAAGCTTTATTATTTGAAGCCTGAGACGTATTGTCAGCGATAGCCGAATTTGCGGAAATGAATTTCAAACATCGAATTTAAAATTTAGGTCATATTGTTGGTGATTCCACGATCAATGCTCAAGTAAGCCCCAGTATCCTCAAACGTATCATTAATGCATCCGTTGGAAACATTGATGGTTTTTTTTTTTGATATTCATTTGAGGGCATATCTCCAAATGATTTATATGTGTTCCTTTACGTGGTAGGAAATTGCAATAGAAAGTGCATGTAGCAGAAGTTCCAAGGTGCTGCTAATAGAAGCCAAGGGTATAGGGCAAAGTCTACTGCATATTAATAATAATGCGAGTGAAAGATTTCATTGTCTTTGATCAATAAGCTCAGCCACCAATATTCTCCATTTTTTTCGAGGAGGGAGAGGGAGGACAAGGGAGAGGGAGGAATTTGAAAACATTAGAGGAATGCTCTTACGACCGTGGCTTTACACCTCTACGAACCTCCAGGAATACTGCAGAACGATTTTGACTATGATGCGAAGCGTAAAGTGTAACTTATCGTAGCAGCATTGCGTTGAATGGCCATACTAGAAGGAAGACTATCAGAAGACTTAACCATCCTCCAGCTAAAACACCAAAAAAGAACCTATCAGATCTCATGAATTTCTGCCTCAGCGCACAAATATTCGGCCAATCACAGACATACAATCTTCACCATAAGATGAGCACTCGGAAGGCAAGTCAGTAACAGGAAATATCAGTTAGTTAAGTTGAAGTACTTTGAAGTACAACAACTAGTCCTCTATGAATCACTGAAGCGGAAATTAGCGCACCTTATGCAAATGACAGAGTGCACTGTTTTACATGCTACAGGTAAAACTTCAGATGAATTTATCTCAAGTTGCAAATTTAACCATAGCGTCTCAACCGGTTAAGCAATATCAAAGGAATTGAGCAAGAAAAAGCTCCATTTAAGCTCCTTAAGCTTATCAAACTGACTAGCCCATCAAGCTTATCGAACAAGATGTATCAGTCGCTCCATAAATGTGACATTGCTTAAGTTGTAACATTTCAATTAACTTCTTATTGGTTTTGGAAGGGCACTAAGAAAAACGGATCAACGCCGAACCCATATCATTGAGGCGGATCGGGAGGGAGGAGGAAAGAGGGGAGGATTGTGGGAAAAATTTGACGAAAAATCATAGTTGCACATTTGTAGAGATCACAATTGAATGTTCTTTCGCTTTTTCCGCTGCAAAAAAAAAAGAAGTGCAACCGAAGAACCGGATTTGCAATAATAGTTTTACGCCACTAAAACGAGCATTAAAGCAAATAAGGCATGCTATATTTGGCTAATAGAAAAGAATTGATACTGATGGAGAAAAAAAAATGTGCATAATTTTGCAAGAATTTCGACTANTGAAAAGAATTGATATTGATGGAGAAAAAAAAAATGCGCATAATTTTGCAAGAATTTCGACTACTAGTTTTAAAGTTTCAATTGCAGTTGTTTATCAACAAGCAATTGTAATGAGATATTTCTTTGGTAATATGCAATGCAATGCAAATGCATTCTATTCTTTTGCAATTTGATTTCATTCCAATGTATTCTCGAGTGATTTCCACTCCGAACAACTCACCCTATCCCTATACGTTAATGTAGTAATTTGTTTCAAACACTTGATCTATATAACTCATATGGAAGGTTCAAAGGTTATTATACAAATTATAGAAGAACGGGAAGAAATTCAAGTGAATTCCATTGTATATAGGAAAATCAGTATGACTAGAATATCATTTGAGGACTCGACATAGCATATTGATTGATCGATCTCTGATTTCTAAGATAGCAACTCGCAGCTGTTGTTTTTTTCGGACTTGTCGTGCTATGATAGCAGATCCTATCAGTGTTTATAGCATACGCATAACTTGATAGTGTCCGACTGGAAATATTTTCTTAGCTATTTGTGAACTAAAATTGTCATGGAAGCACATTTTCACAAAAATCGATCCTATCACTTGTCACTCACTCATCACTGGTGGCATAATTTTGTCATTTGATGATCAGTGCAAACCAATGTCTGCTGATGGAGATGAAACCGTGACATTACGCTTTCCGAGCGATTGCTCTACCAATGAACTATCCTAGACGTTTTCATAGGCCGCTGAGCCGCCGATGTTAATAGTAATGAAGTATATTTTTGAAAATAACATACTGATATTTGTGAGATATCTTCTATCGCGTAATCGATTACAAAAATCCTCTTCGCATATGCAATGTTTTCCTTTGCCATTTGGTTCCAACCAACATTGTCTACCGATATTACGCCTTCTTGCGATACTCTCAGGTCGAAATAGGAGGCAAAAAGCACTTGATGTAGCAATATCGATACCTTCGTCTATAACAAATAAGAAATCATTAGATAAATTTTGGTCCTAAACGCCCATATGATTAATTCTAAAAATGACGGCATTAACAATAATAATAATAATAGTAATAATAATAATAATAATAATAATAATAATAATAATAATAATAATGATAATAATAATAATGATAACACAAGTGGAAATATACTCCCTAACAATTTTCCAATCCATCGGGGGGTGGGGGGTAGGGGGAGGGTGAGAGAGAAGACCTCATCGATTGCGAGTTTCTGAATCGTTTATAAAGTGCTAACTATTTTTCTGCTTTTTTTTTGCCTATGGTTACTCGACGAGATTTCGCTATCAAAGTCGCTCACTATATTTCGGCGACAAAAAGAGGAGAGGAATTTCGATCAGCTTTTCACATATGGAAATATTTCTCATGAATTCAAATGAATTTTCTTTATTCGTGCAAACGAGGACTGTGATGGGAGAGGATCGGAAATGAGCGGAATTAGTGTAAAAAGATCGAATTGTTTTACAAGTATAGAGGAACATGCAGGAATGGAGAGGAAATTGCAAACAAACTTAGACGATTTATTGCCTTACATTGGAATGATATGTTGCTTAACAACTCTTCTATCTATATATATGAGAACGCTCAAAAGAAGATGATAAGTGGAAGGCTTACAGACTAAACAAGCGGTGCCAGTGCAGTTCTTCGTTTTAACGCATCCCTCATTTGTCGGTCCAGTATCGTAACAATCGTAACAAATCAGCGATACAACTTGTTCAGCATATATCATAACACCAACTAGTACGGCCCATTCGCCATAGCTGTACATGTGGCACACCGCAGCACTACGTGAAACCTGAAGTTGATTAATGAATAGCTGGTGAAGGAAGTAAGTAATCAACTGTAAGAGACGTAAGCATGAAACGATTTTATGACATGAATATCGCAAACGGAACATTCATATATCACATAAAACAAGAGGTATATTTCTTTGAATCAACTCAATAAACATCGTGGATTCATAAAGAACCACGAATTTGAGAAAACTATTGAACATTGCATCTAACTGCAAGAGGTGATTAGCTACGTCAACTACAAGCTTCACTTTGTTCAAATAGATGAAAAAGATGAAATGTTAGGAATCGATTGCAACAGCTATCTTTGCAACGGAATTAAGCGATCATAAAACTCCATTCGATTGAAAATCTGACTTCATTCCATCAAATGCTATCATCTAACAAATAGGTTCCATATTAGAAGCAACAAATCAGTGTTAGTTGCAAATTTAAAGATATGAAGGAGCAATAATTATATTGAATGAGAAAAGTTCGTAGTGAATTCAGCAAAAACAAGCATTTCTAAGTTCTCTTGAATAGTACAGATTTAACGGGAGCATCGGCATCTTTAAAGCTTTGAATATATGAAGCATTTTTGCATACTTTCGCTTATTGGCAATTATATAGCTATGCTATGGGAACGTCATATGTGCGCCAGCTGAAGTTGTATATCTATTCGGCTGCATATCTGATGATTTCGATTCGGATGTTATTGAAACTATAGTCAGAAAGTTCGATGAATATGATTCAAACTATGGAATAAGTTCTTTGGAAGTTTTCAGGATAATGGATCAACAACGAGCGAGTTATACATTGTTTGAGGTGCTGAGGAACTTCATACGATGATTAGTTATAGATAATTGAGTTGTATGGCCGCCAGAAACGATTCTACACTAGGCTACAATTACGTTCTAGCAGTAAAAGAGCAAGAAGATCGACTATAGCGCCCATTTCATTATTCGGTAACGATTCATGAGAGCGGTTGAAATGCTTAGAGAAAAAGCAAAAAGCGTATTTCATGCTAGTATCTCTAGCATAACGATTCCTCGTTGTTTAGCTGAAAGGACTTCGGATTTTTTGACAGCAAGCAGGTGGCAACAGCTGGTCATAGATTTTCTAGCACAAATCAGCGTACCTTAACAACCAAATCTTAACGGCTAAATGGATAATAGATTTATGGGAAAAAATAGTAAAAAAAAAAGGGAATGGAAAAAAGTACATTACCCAAGCAAAGATTGAAGCACGGAACAAGATCACTTGAGAGGTATTTATGTTGCTGAGAGAATGCTCTTCAAAAAGGCAATTGTTTCTCGCCCATTGATGCTGAATATTTCATCGCCTTCTTAACAACACTGGTTAAGGCATACGTTGAACAATTATGACAATAAAGCTTTATGGTCAGTCTCCTTTCTTAGATGAAAAGATGAGAAAAAAACTCTAGAAGATATCGGCCAAAAGAATCTGTAGCAAAATTCTGTACGAAAAGCTACGCCTTAGCATTTGAATGCATTGAGGACTCTATTATAGGATATCGAATATTACAGGACATTATAGGACTATAACTCATCATTGATCATATGTAGGATGACCAACAAGGGTCTTGGCCAAGGTTACAAAAGAAAGTGATGATCGCCGTTTTGGATGGTCCCCTTCCCATTTTTGAAAACTCACATATGGGGGGGGGGGGGGG
>JAARMF010005347.1:0-12029 GCA_022844705.1 Toxascaris leonina
ATCAGCACCATATTAATTTCAGGAAGGGGTAAATATCGGCTCCATACGAATTTTACTAACAGGTGCAATTCTACCACCACGGATTTCAGGAATGGGCACAATCCTATCTGCAGGGAATTTAGGGATACTATGATAGGGCAATAGTATACGAAAAGAATACAAGTAAATTAATAAAGAAAAGAAATCCTCTACATTGAGATGATGATTAACGCTCATCGATATAAATCAGTTCAAATAATTAATATTCATTCACTTTCAAAAATCGTTACAAAAAATATTCATCGAATTTAATTAATTGACAATTAATTTAGCGCATTAAAAATGCTCCAAAAAGTGGCAAAATTATCAAATAACTGGAAATATTGCATTCAGTGGAAATTCCTCCACACCAAAAAAAAAAACAAAACAAAACGAAACGAAACAAAAACAAGAATGAATGCATTTTGTCCAATTTGCCCAAACGGCAATTGTCCAATTCGTCCAAACGATAATTGTCCAATTTGTCCAATCGGTAAAATGATCGATTATTTGTCAATTTCAACGAATTTCACTGAATTGAATTTTGTTAGCAAAATCGAAAACGGAGTGAAAATCAGATTTCAGTGAAGAAAAAAGCGACGAGAATTTCGATTTTCCAACTCTTTAATTGCTTCTCACTAAGGCGTTGCGCCCTCATTCAATATCGAAAGCGTTTAGCACTAACTTATCGCTGAAATTTTAATGTTTATAGTTTGCGTTAAGGCTAACAATATTGAAGCTTAATGAAGCTAAAGCATTTAGAAGCTTGATAGCTGAAGCTTACAATTGCAACAAATAAACATCACGCTTCACCTTGCTTATATAAAAAACCAATTTAAAATAATAATTCAGATTATGTACATATATATATATATATATTTATATATTTATATTTATTTATTTATCTATTTATTTATTTATTTATTTATTTATTTATTTATTTATTTATTTATTTATTTATTTATTCACTTATTTATTTGCTTATTTATTCGCTTATTTATTTATTTATTTATTTATCTATTTATTTATTCGTTTATTTATCTATTTATTCATTTATTCATAAACTTCAATATGCGAAAATGATGAAACAACTCCAGCAGAATAATTTTTTTCACATTATTAGTTTATTTCCTAAAGAAAGAAAAATAAATAAAAGAAATTTGTCTCATTTATGCATATATTTGATAATTTGAAAACACCATTCTAATCCGGTACAGAAAATTCGGCACGGAAAATTCGACGAATATATCGTTTTCGGAATTTTAGCATATATAGAAATCGCCATTCATCGTTCAACAAACACCCCAACAGAGGAGCGAATAAATTCGTCGAACTATTCGAAGCGTTTAGCTAATATCTCTGGAAATTTTTAATGTGTTCGAAAAACGATCGATAATAAATGCGATGAATTGAAGACCGAAAAAAACATCCTAAGAGGGGATTGTTTAGAGTCGTAAATACAACAATAAATAGATTGATAATATTATTTAAGTGGTCATTCTCATTATTCGACACAACAGCTTCGTAGTATTCGATAGCCAAAGCAAGTAGAGTGATCGCTTGATTTTCAAAGACGTTCACGTATTGTGTGAAAATTAATCATAGAATTTATGAAGTTTGACCTTAAATGACCCCGAAGGAGATTTGACCTCGAATGATTTGACCTCATATAACTTTTTTGATCATTCTGCTAACATTCGTCAGCGCATCTGCTATAGAATCAGCTTTCTTCACCTCAGGTAATAACGCCCTCAAAATCGTTTTTATATATCACTTCGCGCTGTTTTATAGTGGCAAACAACGATGGGAATGAGATTGCGGCGATTACACCAGCTAATAGTAATAAGCGGAAATATTGCAAGAATCAACGATATAAACGCTCTATCATATAAAGAAGTTGATAATACCCTAGAATGAAACAATTAACGGAAGTTGATCAGTAATGAAGGAAATGATAGATATCGCATCGATTGTATCGTATCTCTTGTCGATACTATATATCGACTATCAAGACTGTGGCGATACAATTCCGGAAAAGGTTTCCAGGAAAATTCCGGAAAGGAAAATGGCTTCATTTCTTGATAATCCGGAAAGTATCGATTAAATGGTTTCACTTAAAAATGAGAGTAACACTTGATAAATCTCTTAAGATGAGCCTAAAACCAATCTTAGATTGAATTATAGAATTTTGTAAATTTTTTTTATTCAGCATTTTTGTTGTTTTGATGACTTTCATCATGTTGGGAGTTAGTGGATGTGCTACTCTAAACAAGAATTCCCGAATGTCATGCCACGAAAGGCTATTTACGAACTAATTCCTCCACAACCTCTCTCTACCTCTCTCTCGTGTCATCTCTCCATCTATCCTTCCCCCTTACCTCTCTCTTATCTCTCTCTCTAACCCCCCCCCCTTTCCCTCTCCCAACCTCAAATCCCTATTGACAATAAATGATAATAATAAATGTTATGGTAATTTTAATCGAAGTAATTTCTATTAATCCTTCATTTCTATATTTTTATAAGATACAAAAAATTGCATACTTCCGCGAAAAATAAATAAATAAAAATGCTCCCATTACGATTATACGTATCAACTAGCTATTTGACATATTAGTGTTGCTGCCGTTGTTACTAAGAAACGAGCGATAAGCACCACTAAGATCAGCGTATCGAAAATGATACTCGTCAAAACTAATTCCATCAAAAAATTAGCTTGATTGAGCTTAAAAGTCCTTAAGAAATATACGAGCGAATATTTCGCTGTCAAACGAAATGAGTGAAACTTTGAGAAAGCACCCTTCCTCTCCCCCTTCCCCTCCCCCACCCTCCATCCCCACTCGACCCCCTCCTCCCCAACCTCCACCCCACTCGACCCCCTCCTCCCCAACCTCCACTCCCACTCGACCCCCTCCTCCCCACCATCCTCCAATATTCGTATGAGATTTTGCAGATCCGAATTACAGCTTATTTAACAAGTCGATCAGAGCGATATTTTAAATGATGTATAAACGCTGTCAAGTGACAATATCATCCAGAATGGCGGAATTCATCGAACGGACTAGATAGTCCCGGAAATAGATTTCAGAAAGAATTAATTGCCAAAACAACAAGGAAGCAAACATGAAGTGCATCGATGGGAAGTCGTTTGAGCATCGTCGATGAGGAATGGCAACCCGAAGCAACATTGCTTGAAGTGTTGCATTCAGAGCACGCCTCCTCTATTTGAGAGCGATCCGCCGTTTCAAACTATGCGGATACGCCGATACATTGGACATACAAATATCGCTTAAAACGTTTAAGCTATGTCGATTCAAGCCGATTCTTTATTTACAACTATACTCATATGTATCTCAATATTCTCTTTCTCAGATCAATTTCTTGTGAGTTATAGCCATTTTTCTCACGCAACCACGCGGCGTATCCACCGCTCGATTCTGCTACTAACGTTAACAACTCCGATTATCACACCTTCTTCGATAATCTCTAAGATTTCTATCATTTCGCTCATGCGCCATACAGAAATATTTCGAATATTAGTTATGGTTTACCTCATTCACCGGCGAAGGTGGATGTATGAGAGAGGGGTGAGGGGGGAGGGTGGGAGACAGTACCCAGGAACGTCCAAATTTCATTCCTCAAACAACGGCCTATCGTTATTCATAATCAAATATTCCCGCAATTTTTCACTGCACACCAACAATGCGACGTAATTGAGAATAACGAACGAGCTTCATTGATGTGCGTTAATTGGCAAACAACTCTGGATGCAGAATGAATAAGAGCTCTATTAAAGATGTTTCAACGTTTTCCATTAAAGCCGAAAGTTTTCTTTTTTTCAAAAAAAGCCCTTTTTTCAAAAGAAGATAGGAGAGGAGAAGAGAGGATGTGAAAAGGAGGGGCAAGGGGGTGGAGGGGGGTGGGAGAGAACAAGATATGTGTTTATTTGTTTAAATATTTTTAATTCAAAGAAAATAACCAAAACGAAATATAGCAGCATAAGTGAATGCCAAAATAAAACCACTGAAAAAAATTAGTATAAACACCATACACGATCCCATAGGATATCCCGATCCCATAGAGTCAGGCCAATATAAAAATTATGTATATCGAATATCGTATATTCAAATAGCATTGTACCGAAAAAAGACACATCAGAACATCGAAAGCTCGAACTCACATCAATATACAACAGATGAGATAAAAACATATGAGACAAAGATGGGGACACATCTGGTGTTTAGTCGATTGAATTATGCTCGAATAACTATAATGTCGGTTGAATCAAGGGATCGATCTTCTTTTAAACTGAAATGTTTTTTGCGTGGATAATGTTTTCGCTAAGGCTGTAAAAAAAGGATGGTTCAAGCGATATAAGAAATATCACTAATAGAGCTAGAGAAAAGATGGTATATCAAAGAAGCGTCGCACAAATTTTTTTTCGAGGATCAAGTCAAATTCCCTCTGAATATTTTCTATATCTGAGGAAGAATTTATGAAATATAATGCCAATGAGATATCGCTAGAATATTTTTGACAATCATTAAGCTACAAAACTACAAATGTGGAAAGGCAGCTGTATCGATACAGTTTCCCTTATCGATACAGCTGACAACCATTTCAACCTTGTGATGATCCGTTGGGAAATCAGCCAGGAGTTGAACACGGATAAGAAGCATACCCAGATGAAATATTCAAAATAAGTTAAGAGTTAAACGCGATACGTGTTAGAATAGTATCCAAGATATCTATCTTATAAGATTCGTGGAATGCAATTTCATTCTTTGTAAACCTTTGAGGCAATTTCCCAATATCTCTCTCGAGAGATATTTCACATTAACCACATGAATGTCAGCTAACATTATCATATTGTAAAGCATAGACTCTCCGATTCTTGAAAAGCGTTTCCGCTAAAAATTTCACAAAAATTATACGCAATTTTTCTGACCGAAGATACTGACTGAATTTGACCGCTATTGGCAAATTTGACCAATTTGGCCACCAAATAAATTTATCGTCATCAGACTGAGGGTCACAAAAATTAGACGCAAAAATGTCACTTAAACGGCCGATCACTTTTTACGCTGTTAGCTGATAGCTTAAATTCAATACACTGGGAATCGAAAAGTTACGCAAAGAAATTTTTTTGGTTAATTGCCAAATTTTTCGCTAATATTGATTGAATTTATATTGTGAGCAACGATTGCTCTTCTATAATTACATAGAAGCACGTAAGAAATCAAAAGAAAGAAAAGAAGATGAACGCAATGCGATAGTAAATCCAACATGTTGTTGGCCGAATCCCCCGCTCCTCCCCTCCCCCCCCCCCCCCCAACCCTTTCACATGTCTATAAGAGTCCATGTCATATAGATAGGGCGTTCTGTTTTTTGTTTTTTTTTTTTTTGAAATTCACCTAAGAAATGTATAAGAGCATGAAATATATCATTGTATAGTTTTCTGCAATTTGCTTAGTCCAACTCAAATTCCATCAGTTGAGAATATTTTTTGAGAGGTGAGTGAAACTGCAGTTAAAAATAAAATGGTTGGATAATATATTTCCATTTGAGTCATAATATGAAAAAATGATTTCGTTCTTATTTACTAAACCTAAAGATTCGGCTTCTCCTTCCGTCGGTTTTTCCTCTCATATCGTTGGTGGTGAAGATTGTTATCTATCAGCCAAAAATAATATAGTGGTAATGATAATGATAACGATAATAATAATAATAATAATAATAATAATAATAATAATAATAATAATAATAATACCGTTCTTCAGCAAATCATCTCATGGAAATTAGCTTTCAAGTTGAAAAATATTAAATATTTTATTAGTAGCAAAAACAAACATTATAATTACGAGGAAACGCTTCGACCATTGATGCAAAAAAAAGTTCAAAGGTACCAATTAAAAATTAAACGAAAAAATACGTGAAATCCAAATGAGTTGAATTCGGCATTCCCGTGCAATCCTCGAATATACCATCAATAGACTATTTATTCACTTATTTTTATTTATTTATTTATTTATTCATTTATTTATTTGATAAATAATTTATTTATTTGAGATCTATTTAATGGATTTTGATCTTGCTCGATGATTTTATTGATGATTTTGGTTCTATTGACTCGAAAATGAATCGATGAGTTAAAGCATCGTTGAGAAAATAGCTAACAACAATTGCTTATTATATATGCTAAAACTAAACCAAAAAAACGAAAAAAAAAAGAGAGCGTACAATGAAATATTTATAGGAAATATAAATAAAAAGAAAACTCTCGAAACCCGAATGGAAAAAATGAATTAAATAATTTTTTTTTTTAAATTTCTTCAATTTGATTCACCTTTTTTTTGTCTTCTTATTCTTCTTTCGGCCTCATCGAATCGGATCGATCTTGAAAATTCTTCCGAAAGTTGTCCATAAAAATCGTCGAAGAAACTTAGGTTGATAATTGGAATTTCTCATAACTTCATCGTTTAAGTTTCTACAAGCATTTCTTGGGAAAATCATTCATTCATTGATCGATGAATCATTTTCAAATGGTTGGTATTAAGTCTTTTCAAAATCATTGAAATATTTTCAAAATTCTACTAGAGGTATGAATATTATTATATTGTTTATATATTCATCAAATTTTATGGCTCCAACTCCAACAGCTCCGGAGTTGAAACTGCGAGTTGAAAACGACGTATGTAAAAATAGTTATGACACTGTCGTGCGATATCTAACAGATATAAACGTGCAAAAAGAGCGCGAAAAAAAAGAAAAAAAATAGTTTGATCAACTCTGTTTTTGATGACTACAATTTTCCAGGCTTGAATCTTATAATTGTTAGCATATTATATCATATATGTCAAGCATGCATCATCTATTAAAGGGGATGATAATAAATAAAAACGACACAATACACTAGCAGTGGGGATTTTTTATTCGATGGGGCTTAATATAAGGCAATTAATTGATTTAATATTTCTTCGAAGAGGAAGCGAGGAAGTAGATGAAATAATGCTTGAATGATTAGCTAAATAATTAAGAGAAGAGGATCGCTTTACCATTTATAATATGAAGTTGTTGAGTGAATGAAAATAAAGAGATTTATTGTAAGAAAACAAATATGCTGCTTTTTTCTTTCTAAGGCAACGAGGAGAAGATTTTTCGGTGCGAATGATTGATAATTCCGATAAAAATTTCTTCTTTTTCAAGGATTATTCGCATTCTATAATTTGTTCATCATCGACTATTAAAAGCGAAAAAAAAAGAATTTCCAGAATTTTTTCAATCCGTCCAGCCAATAGTCGAGAGGGATAGCTCTAGCCCAGCGAAATTATTTTTCGAAATCTCAACGATCTAGATGAATTTTATATGAAATTATCGTATATTAAACTTAAAAAAAAATTCTTCTTAATTCTATATAATAGATTGAGACCACCAACGATGCCCATATAGAAAATCTTACGAGAAAATCTTAATGATTAAAAATAAATATTCATTCATTTAGAAGAGATAAAAATATATTGGAAATCGATGGTTTAATTAAGAATAAGCACACTGTTATGAGCAAAATGCTTTAGCAATTCAATGATGTCAAATGCAATCTACTCTCTCACTCTCTCTCTGGAAAAAAATAACCATAGCCTTGCAAGCAAAGCTGCTAAAATGTTTTCTAAGCTTTTCTATTTTTCGATGAATTCCTTCGCTGAAATATTTGTCGAGATATTGAACGATGCTGCCGACTATTAAAGTGCAACTTATAAAGATTGCGAATTAATATGTTGTTAGTAATAAAAATAATTATTATGATAATAATAATAACAACAATAATAATAATAATAATAATAATAATTATTATTATTATTATTATTATTATTATTATTATTATAATAACGATGGTAATAACAGTAATAATGATAATAATAATAATAAAAGAACATATAATGGATTCATCAACTCATATGAATGAAGCTTTTTTTTCAACTGACCAATGACCATAGAGCTTTTTCCAACTGACCAATAAAATTTCCAATGCTTCCAACATCACATAATAATATTATAATCTATAATATTATAATCTAAGAGAAAGTCGCTATTTTATTCCATCATTAATGAATGGTCACTCTATTTTTTCATTGTATTTCTTTTTTGGACTACGTTGAATTGTTCACAATTGCAATTTATCTCTTTTTTAGCGGCTAATAAAAAACGATGTCGAAATAAAAGATGCATAGAAAAATGAAAAAATTATTAAAACAAACTTCAAAAAAAAGAACTCCAAATTGAGGTCATTCTTCAACTAAACTGACAAATGACATTCGCTGAGTGCCTCAAAATGAACACAGTGGAGCTAACCCACCAGCATTACATCTCATAAAAATCATTTGGCCAATCAAACCTCACAAATCTAATATGCTTGTCATCGATGAATAAATGACACCTTAAGTGACACAATCATTGTTGATGATTGACGTCAACTTTTTCACTCTATATGAGTAAATATATGTTTGAAATTGTAACTTAGTGGCAAAAAATTTTGTTTCTCCTAAAAATGACGTCGTAGTGATAAAAATAGTGAAATGACCAGAGAGTATAGGGGAATATTTCCTCTACGGGAGGACATTTGCGCCATGCGTTTTATATTGCTGTAATTTATCGCTATGACAAACATTTATCTGTATTGCTTTTTTTTTGTTTGTTAATTGACGAAGAGGAATCATCCATATCAATTCTCCTAAACGAGTTAATTATTTGAGTGGCGCAAATGACTGTCGCATGATATCTATAGTGCAAATAAGTTATTGCAAAAACACAATATCGTCAATGGCATAGAATATTGGAAAGTTGAAAGAAAAAGAAAAGAACTTTACGGGAATGACGTTGTGCATTGTGGATAGGCTAATAAGCAAAATATGTGTAATATGAGTAGCTTGTAAGCGATTGTGGATGAGCAACAAGTTGTGTGGTTATCGGGCTGGTTAAGAATGTGTCTAATGTTGGTGAGGATCCGAATGAATGATTGACGCATTCGTCTGACATATATTCCCTCCCAAATGACAACACTCGTTTATGCCATCAGGTGTGTATCGTGAAACACTTTGATGTAATATCGATATGATTTCCTCAAAATTCACTTCGTTTCTCATCGACTAACAAACAGGTTGCATAGAAATTTAAAGCAATCAACTATGCTTATATTAGCTTCCGGCTAATAAGCTTCCGGCTAACAGTGTAAGCTAACAATATTGCTTTATGCGTTAAGCTATCGACATATCAGTTGAGAATTATTGCTTTTTTTCATCAAAACTAATATATCAGTAGAAGAATGATAACTAATGAAAAGACCTCAAATAAAAAAATTCAATAGTTGAGCATCATCATGAAGCATCGGCTTTAAACATTTTCTTTCTAGACCTTCAGCACATAACAACTGCAAAAGAAAATAAACTGCAATATTTTCGGTTACATATGGAATGGATAAAGTGAGCAAATGGACAAAAATCGACTAAATTTGTGATCGCTTAGAAGTGGACAAAAATGGACAAAAATTATGATCGCATAGAAGTATAGAAAAATTCTTTTGAAAATCAAATCAACTTGAAAACTTGTTCAGAAAATTTGCGCTTTTTTTCGAACGTTTTTCGCTTGCCAACATCTCATAATATTGAATATTATTTTGGCAGAAATTTTTCATTCCACCTCTTGACTCCTATCACTGAAAGATACTAATGGTCTTATGATTGAACCCGGTCGGTCAGCCCGGTCGATCATCAGATCAATTATTTGTGAACGTTAGAGGTATCACAACTATCAAATGATACACACTTATCAGCAATAATCGAATTTGGTCTCAAAACAAATGAGAATATAAGAACTATCTTTTAAGCAAGAATAACCGATGCTTGTGCATAGACATCTTTGCAACGTAAAATGTTGGAAATTTGGCTGCAAATGATAGCACCTATTGCAGCCAAAAATCACTTTCTGTAATCACCGCATTCACAAGAAATATGTTGCGGCTACACTGAATAACAATTCAATATATGACGCTTATCCTTAAGTATGGCTAAATATGTGATCGCTATCCTCAGCTATTGGTAGCTAGCATAAATAACGGCGAATTCCCTTAATCACTTCTCCGTTCCGCGGACACCCGTCGCTCTAACAATGGCTTATTTCCTACTTTCACTTTTTTTCTGAGCAAAATTCTTCGAGATTATGGGAAATTTCCTGGAAAAAAACATGCAAAAAATTCTTTTTATTGTGAAAACTGGAAATCAACACTAGAGCGATACCCTTCCCTCCTAGGTGCTTGTCTCGAGTGGACGGAACGAAGGAGAGAGTCGGATATGGGGGAGGCGGAAGGGTGGGAGGAAGGGATGGATCGATTGAAAATGAATAAGACTAGAGTTGGCTTCACGATAAAAAGCTAAAGGCAGAAATTTTCAAAAATTTGCGCGAATTCCAAACCACTTCTTGGCGACAAACAAATTGGGGAGGATGTTTTCGCTGCATGAATCACCATCTATTATCAACCGAGAAATGTAGGTCCGCTAAAATAACCTATAACCTATAAACAACAACCTGTAACCTATGATCTATAACCCGCAACCTATAACCTATAACCTAGAGACGTATAAATGCTAGCGGACACGACTTATTTATCAATAACGAAGTCATACCGCCACTTCAAACCTCCTCTACTATCAAGCATCTCTTATGTCGTTTAATCATAACAATGTTGCTAATCAAAATTTTAAAACACTTTGTCTATAGTCGTTAAAGGATTGAGTGAGGCGCTTATAATCTTTTGTCGTCTCGACTCCCCTTTTCATTTCTATTCAATGCAATCGAAGACGCATTAACTTCATAAAAACTTTTCGAGAAATTTTGAAACAATTTACAACATGGTTTAGCTATGTTCTAAGTTTATATATTTATTTATTTATTTATTTATTTATTCATTTATTTATTTATTTGTTTATTTATTTACTCATTTATCTATCCTAAACGATGAGGTGTAAGCCGCTGAAACGCATTCTATGTATTCAGTAATTTAAGCCGAACATTTGGATAATTCTTCAAGCCATATAATTTCTATCCATGGTTTTTCTTTTTCTTTTTTTTTGAAAAGCTTGAATTCAGAGAAGCAAAATTTATTTTTATGGGCATAATCACTTATGGAATTCGATAACCACCAAGATCATTAGAAGAAATTTGAGCGCATAATTGAATTTGTTTGTTTGCTTTTGTTTGCTTTGTTTGCTTTCTTCGGAAGTTTCTATGAAATTGAGTGATGTGAATGTTGAATTGCAAAAGGCGCAAATGTCAAACGCCCTTCGGCATTTATATAAACATTTATTGGAGGATAAGTTTAAATAAGCTGCTATAGATAGAAAATAGGAATATTTGTGTTTGATTTTAGTAATTTGATCCGATGGAATAGTATACTTACCTGCGCAGGTAGAATTTTGTATTTGCTGTTGTAATTTGAATAATGGGATCAGTAGAGTACCTACCTGCGCAGATATTGCTAGTCAATAGAGTACCGATCCAGAAATCAATCCAGAAGCAAAAATATGACGTCACTGCCATCATATATGAGTTTTTGCACACCTTAATAATGCATTCATTTCGAATAATGCACTTTAATGCCATTTATATAGCTAGCTCCCAATCGCTAATACTCTCGATCAGTTTTATTTCTTTGACAGCGATGGACGGTGATGACCATGGAAGTGCTGATACGTATTGCACTCTCACTATTATATTTATATTTATATTTATACTTGTACTTATATTTATGTTTATATTTTATTTGCATTTATATTTATATTTATATTTATATGTACTAACATATGTCATATCATATCATATCTTCTTTTCGACCAGTTTCCTCAGGGTTGCATAATATGCAATAGAAGCAGAAATAATAACGTTGTTTATGTTGTTCGCATTTGATGAAATCGTTCTGAAGCAATTGAAAGATATAATAAATGCAATAAAACAATATCTAAATA